>PISX010024097.1:0-28780 GCA_004024625.1 Mellivora capensis | reverse complement strand
AGAGAGAGAGAGAGAGAGATGGGGAGGGACAGAGGATGAGGGAGAGAGAGAGAATCCCAAACTGAGCACGGAGCCTGATGTGGGGCTCAGTCTCACAACCCTGGGATCATGACCTGAGCCGACATCAAGAGTTGGACTTGATGCTGACTGGGATGGAGCCACCCAAGCGCCCCTCGATCTTAGTACAGTAGAAAATAGATTTCCCTCAGAGGAGACATGCAGGTGGCCAACAGGTGCATAAAAAGGTGCTCAACATCACTCATCAGAAGGGGAAACAAATGAAAACAACGAGCTGTCACCTCATACCTGTCAGAATGACTGACATTAAAAAGAAAAACTGGTGCAGCCATTGTGGAAAACAGTATGGAGTCGCCTCAGAAATTTAAATATAGAACTACCCTGTGATTCAGCAATCCCGCTCTTGGGTGTATTTCCGAAAGAAATAAAATCATCGTCTTGAAGAGATATCTGCATTCCTATGTTCATAGCAGCATTATGATCAGTAGCCAAGGTGTGGAAACAAACTAGATGTCTTTGGACAGATGAATGGATAAAGAAGACGCGACACACACACACACACACACACACACACACACACACATGCTGGACTATTATTCAGTTAAAAAAGAGGGAAGTCCTGTCATTTGCAACAATGTGGATAAACCTACGGGATTTTGTGCTAAATGAAAAAAATAAACAGACCGAGAAAGGCAAACTCTGTATGGTTTCACTTACATGAGGAATCTAAAAATGAATGAATGAATGAATGAATGTAAATATGTGAGGTGACAGATGTGTTAGGTCCATGGGGGGTGGGAATCTTTGCACAGTGTATGTATCTATCAAATCACCATGTTGTACTCTTTAAATATCTTAGCAGTTTGCCACCTATATCCTAATAAACCTGGGGGAAAAAGAAAATAGAATTCCCTCAGATAAATCACATATTTCAGTATATAGTCCCCCCATATTAGTAAATCGCTTTTCTTTCAGGGAGGGTAAACTAGAGAACAAATATGTCAGGTTGCTCTACAGTAATATTTAGAATTCTTGGTTTTCGATAAGACTGTAAAAATCAGAGAAGTCTGTTTTCGCTGTAACATGACAATTTGACTCTAGACACAAGTACAGAATAACTTCAGTTTTTCTTTAGTACACATTTAAGTATCCTCCTCCAGAGCTTCCTATTAAAAGAATACATGTTAGAGGACAAGGTTTTATTTAAAAGGCATTTTGTAGATATTATTGAAGAAGTTAGGAAAGATCTTACCATCTTTAATTTTGAATAACGACTCAGTAGCCCTTGGCTAAATGTGAAATTGTTCTAGAAAGATCACATGATTGACCCTGTTTTGCATTTTGCTCATAAAAATCCATCGGGGCCATGAATGAATATCTTGTTTCTAGAGATGTAGTCAGACTTTAGTTAGCTATTTAGCCATTTGAAAACAGGTCTTGTTATGCATTTTCTAAATTTGATCGGTAATTTCCTTGAGCCCTAGTAAACTTGAATATTTAAAGGCAATATTAAACACATGAGTGTCCGTTAGGTTAACCACCTGAGCATGGTTTTCTCTCTTCTCTTCAATAAGAGACATGTACTGAGCATCTACCGCATTCCTGGCATTGGCTGGGGGCTGAGACCATCAGAGGAATAGGACAGGGTTCCTGTCCTCCTGGGTTGTAGAATCAGTGGTTGAGACAGACATTTAATCGAGCTGTCAAAGAAAATGATCAGGGCTACAATAGAAGTAGAAACGTTCCTCCCCAGGCGGCCAGGACTCTTACTGCAGTAGGTTGACTAACCTTGGACAACAGTGGCAGGAAATGCAGGGACCAGTGTCAGGGTGGGGATGGTGGGAGTAATTTTAAGCCTACCAATCTTTATCAGCTTCTTTCTCCAAGCTACTCCTCGTACCGGTAACAATAATGACGGCAATTTATTATTTGGGCAATTAATCTTTTCTAAATCTTATATAAAGTATGACTAAAAAGATGTTTAGAAACTTATAATGTTGTTGAATTAAAAAACAGACTTTATTTTTTAGTGCAGTTTTAGTTCCCAGCAAAATTGAGAGGAAGGCGGGGGACGCCTGGGTGTCTCAGTTGGTTAAGTGTCTACCTTCAGCTCAGGTCATGATCCCGGAGTCCTGGGATCGAGTCCCGCATCGGGCTCCTTGCTCAGCAGGGAGCCTGCTTTTCCCTCTGCCTCCCGCTCTCCCTGCATATGCTCTCTCTCGCTCTCTGTCAAATAAATAAATAAAATCTTTTAAAAAAATTTGAGAGGAAGGTACACTTCTATCCCCCGGCCCCACACATGAATGGCCTCCCCTGTTATCAACATCCCCCAACAGAGTGGGACATGTTACAGTTCATGAACCTACATTTTCACATCTACACACCATTTCCAACCCCAAATCCATAGTTTACATTGGGATGTACTCATGGTGTTGTATATTCTATGGGTTTCAACAAATGTACAGGGACATGTAACCACTGATCTCGTACCATGCAGAATAGTTTCACGGCCCTAAAAGCCCTCTGTGCTTTGCCTGTTCACCCCTTCCTCCCCTGTTTCATTGAATTTTACGTATAACCTAAGCAAGAGGAGTTTGCCTGAAGTGCAAAAGCAGGTCCAGCTGGACTGCCCGCCAGAGCCCTCCAGCACATTCCGGAATTACCCCTGACGGGGCTAGCCCTTCGGTCGTCCGTGCTTGTTCGAGAGCTGCTGTATTTAGCAGAAATGCCCAAAGTTAATGTCAAAGTCTGTGGCATTAAATCTGTGTGCATTTTAAAACCAAGGAGTGGGGTGGATGTGCTCACGGCCAGCTTGTGGTCACCACCCTCTCTCCCTCCCTCCTCACACACTGGCCACATTCGTCTTTGCAGAAAAGCTGGGCGTCCCCAGGCAAACCACCTCTGTATTCCCGCGGGCCGGGGGTTTTCCGTGCTCCAGATGTCTGATGGCAATACAAACAGACCTATTTGCTTTTAGGGAAGCAAATGTTTTCTGTGTTCAACTGAGCTTGTACAGTTTCATTAAGAAGCTAATCATCAGCCCTGATTAAGTAAACAGTGGATGTTTGGCGAATATTTTAACTCCCTATTTCCAAGCTGGCTCAGCCTTCTCGAGGGTACTGTTGTTACCTGGGACCAATAATTTTTCAGTCCCCTGTGCAGTTTTCCACTCCATCATCACTGACTGCCCTTTCCATCCCCATTCAACTGGGGAAGAAAATCAAGGCTCTCCCCGAGCCCCAGCCGTGAAGCTCTTGGTCCTCTACTGCTCATTAGAGGACTTTTTTCTCAAAGTCTAAATAGAGAGTCTCACAGCTGCCTGCTCCCGTGCAGAGCAAGAGACTAAATTCTGCATCTTTTTCTTTTCTTTTATATTTTATTTATCTATTTTTTATTAACATATAATGTATTATTAATCCCAGGGGTACAGGTCTGTGAATTGTCAGACTTACACACTTCACAGCACTCACCATAGCACATACCCTCCCCAGTGTCCATCACCCCACGACCCTCTCCCTACCTGCCCCCACCCCCTGGCAACCATCAGTTTGTTTTGTGAGATTAAGAGTCTCTTATGGTTTGTCTCCCTCCCGATCCCATCTCGTTTCATTTATTCTTTTCCTACCCGCAAACCTGCCATGTTGCCTCTCAACTTCCTCATATCAGGGAGATCATATGATAATTGTCTTTCTCTGATTGACTTATTTCGCTCAGCGTAATACCCTCTAGTTCCATCCACGTCATTGCAAATGGCAAGATTTCATTTCTTTTGATGGCTGCATAGTATTCCATGGTGTATATATATATATATATATATATATATATATATACCACTTCTTCTCTATCCATTCATCTGTAGATGGACATCTAGGTTCTTTCCATAGTTTGGCTATTGTGGACATTGGCTGCTATAAACATTCGGGTTCACGTGCCCTTTCGGATCACTACGTTTGTATCTTTAGGGTAAATACCCAGTAGTGCGATTGCTGGGCCATAGGGTAGCTCTATTTTCAGCTTTTTGAGGAACCTCCATGCTGTTTTCCGGAGTGGCTGCACCAGCTTGCATTCCCACCAACAGTGTAGGAGGGTTCCCCTTTCTCCGCATCCTCGCCAGCATCTGTCGTTTCCTGACTTGTTAATTTTATCCATTCTGACTGGTGTGAGGTGGTATCTCATTGTGGTTTTGATTTGTATTCCCTGCTGCATCTTTTTCTAATTCAACTTGATATTGCCACCATTTTCCATCCTTCCGTGTTTGCCTTTATAAACTTTTTTGGCTTTAACAAAGATCGGCGTTTTTCTTGGTGACATTAAGTGTATGTATAAGAGTATATACTTAGGGACGCCTGGGTGGCTCAGTTGGTTAAGCGGCTGCCTTCGGCTCAGGTCATGATCCCAGCGTCCTGGGATCTAGCCCCACATCGGGCTCCTTGCTCGGCAGGGAGCCTGCTTCTCCCTCTGCCTCTGCCTGCCACTCTGTCTGCCTGTGCTCGCTCGCTCTCTCCCTCTCTCTCTGACAAATAAATTTAAAAAATAAAAAGAAAGAGTATATACTTAATACGAAGCGTTTATTTTCAAACCTGGGAGAGAGCAAAAGAGATAAAGATGCACAAAGCTTCGAGCAGTTGCTGCCAGTGAGTCGGGCATTACTAATACTGTTGTAGCGCGACAGACTGGAAACTGGTACAAGGGTTTTCTCTGGGGAAGAATACGTTAGATACCAAGTTTCCAAAGTGTGTTTCTTGGAGTCTTAAACAAATCTGGCAAGTGTTTAGAAGGGGAAAAAAGAGGTTTTGTGGCTAAGTAAAACTGGGAAGTCCTCCTCCTACAAAATTCTTTGTGTTTTAGTGATTTACAGTGTGTATTGCCATATTAAAGGCTGTGAGAATTTCTGCCATAAGGAACTTTGTTCAGCTTTCCTTTTTTAAAAAAAAAGATTTATTTATTTGAGAGAAAGTGAGAAAACATGCACGGGGAGGGGCAGTGGAAGAGGGCGAGGGAGGGAGAATCCGGAGCAGACGCTGCACTAAGCCAGAGTCGAACGCTGGACTCCACCTAGGGCTCCGTCTTACGACCCCAAGATCACAACCTGAGCCCAAACGAGCCTAACCAACCTCGTCACCCAGGCGCCCCTGTTTAACTTTCTTGAACACAGTGTTTTGCAAAGTCATTTGGCTACAAATGCCTACTTTTTTTTTTTTTTTCTTAATTTTAATCTCTCACCTGGAACCGAGCCTCAGAACCCGTGGAACACACTCGTACTTTGCTGTGCAACGAGGGTCTCTGGGGTAGTCGAGGGCAGTGGTTCTTGGACCTGAGTGTGCATCAGCATCCCGGAGGGCTTGTTAGAATCCATGTTGCTGGGTCTCACCCCCAGAGTTTCTGATTGGAGAAGTCCGCGTGGGTTGAGAATCGGTATTTCCAGTACCACCCCGGGGCGTGCTGCTGCTGCCGCCGGTGGGGCCCACACTGGAGAAGAACTGGCCTGTGGCCAAGCTGGAGGGAAAACGAAAGTTCCAGGGGGTAGCGGCGGTACGACAGGGGTGCGGCTCGACAGCAAGCACGTTAGTGTGCACCTGTGGTGTCTACTGACTGAGCCTGCTCTGTTCCAGGCTGTGCGAGGCGCTGGGGACGCAGGCTCGGGTGGCAGTCGCAGGCCTGGCCTTGGCCTTCAGGAGCTTCCGGGGTAGCGGAAAGGCAGGCGGTCCTAGACCGGCACAGGAAATGAGCCATTTGGTCCAAATAAATTGGGAAGACCCCTGCGAAGGGAGCCACCTGCGCTACGATGCTGAACAAAAGGTGGTCTGGAAAGATCTCCGGGAGGTGGCGGTGACATTGGGGCTGAGACAGGCCGTGAGACCCTGGGGGCCCTGAGATGATGAGGTCAACGATTTACACGTGTGAAGGCCCTGGCGGGGTCGGGGAGGGTGGCAAGCCCGGGGCCGAGAGAAGGCCAAGGCGGCTGGAGGCCAGTTAGCAAGAGAGAAAGTGCAAGAAAGGGAGGAGGGGAGACAAGGGAGGGCCAGGTCAGCAGAGTTTTGTTTCATGCCAAGTGCAAAAGGCTCCGGTGAATATTTCAAGTTGTGTCGTGAGAAGGAAGGGGTGTGAGGGAAGGAGCAGATGCCGTGAGAGCAGCAGGAGGGCAGTGGCCGGCGTTGGGGTCGAAATGGGGCTGCGGCTGGGGTCAGGGCCACTGTGTGCCCGTGGGCTCTAGGGGGCGCCACTCGCGTGGATGGCTTGTTCTGCCCGAGGTGGGGGGACCTGAATGGCTCCCAGGGGCATTACAGAGGTAGCGTGTACAGGATTTGATGGTGGATCACAAGGGAGGCTCAGCAAAGAGAGAGATGCCGGGAATGACTCGGGGGCTCCTGGCCTGAGCAAGGGACATGCGACGAGGAAGAGCAGGAGGGGGGCGTGCCACTTCGTCTGGGAGAGAGGGGACCGAACACAAGAGTTACTTTCCAGGAGGCTGCGGAATGACCACGGCCACTGTTCTTCTGCAGACATAGTAACTGGCCTTCGCTGGTACACAAAAGAGATGATGCTGGGGTTTCAGGAACGTTCTTCTTAGAGAGCGGCCCTGTGTATCACAACTCGAAGGCTGCCGGGTGGCCCTGAATTAGAAAACAAATAAGGCCATTTAACGCTAAACATAATGTTGTCTTTCTCTCATAATTCAAAGAGCACTTCAGAACCCCACAGAGACCTTTAGTGTCGCTGGGTGACAAGCCACACCACGATTGACTGGCGAAAACAGCCGTTTTATTATGCTCATGGATTTTGTGGGTTAGGAATTAAGACAGGGCACAGCTTGCCTCTGTGGCATGATGTCTGGGCTCAGCTGGAAAGACCTGTCAGCTGGGGGACTTGACAGACGGGGCCGGAGTCGGCTGGAGACGTCTTCACTCCCGCGTCTGGCAGGCGGCGCTGGCTATCAGCGCGACGGCCTCCGCGTGGCCTCTCCACGGGGCGCGGGCCCTTCTTCACTGCAGGGTGCCTAGAGGGCCCCTGACACTCTGACTCGGTGGCTCAGGGCCCCGAAGGTGAGTCATCGTTGCAAAGATCCTGAATCTCTAAATGATACAGGACCGGGAGGCGAATCCACGTGCGGCTTCGAGGATGCTAGAACAGAGAGGGACTCTGCTGTGCTTGCCGGCTGCCTCGGTGTCACCAGATCATCCTCTGCCTCGGGGAAGGAGAGTCTGGTAAAAGGGAAGAGCTGCGTGTTTTGCATTAAACCAGACGACCAGGGTAGTTGTACTTCGGCTGCGAGCCAGCCACGGGTAAACAAGTATTTTTCCATTCTCTCCCACAGGCTCAGCCCTGAGAGCTGAACAACACGCGGAGTTCATGCTCCCTGGATCATGAAAGGAGGCTTACGAGCCAGGGCGTACGAGACCTACGAGGTCTGGGTTATGTCAACAGTGCACGGCCGTGGGCTTCCCAAGACCTCTGCTCTTAGGTCCATTCCGACGGGCTTCGTGCATCAGCTAGCAATGCACGGGGCTGCGAATTTGGCAATGATTCTTGATTTGGGTTTTGGGCAGCCTCCGATGATTGAAGCACACCAGTCTAAGTCAGATGCTCTAGCGCTAAGATCCTGGATGGAAGGTGGCAGATTCCAAAAAGACGCGTAGAGGCATCCCAGGAAGTGTGCAAGATGATTCACTGGGGAGAGTAGAATACCTACTACTACTTTTTTTTTTTTCTTTTTGCGCTGAGCATGGAGCTCCTAACCTGAGATCCAGACTTGAACTGAGATCGAGAGTCAGACGCTCAACTGACTGAGCCACCCAGGGTCCCTTGGAAACCTACCTCTGTCTCTTAAATTTTTTTTAATACGTGTTTTTGTGCGCATCTTATAGACTATTAAATAAAATAATAGTTTAGAAAATTTGTAAAAGACAATTTAAGTAAGCAATTTTGTTTGTGCTCAAAAAGTTCCTTTTTTTGTTGATGGGGCATTTGTCCCTTACACCTGATAGTATTGAAACTTTATTATACGTACAAATGACCTGGAGAAACTCGATTTTTCTCTGCTCAGTGCAAGAGTGCTTAGAATTTGGGGAATTGATTCATACTATCTAAGCTCACTGGAGACTGATTTAGAAACCAAAATGCCAAATTTGTAATTTTTTGCTAGCTTGAAAACTGAACTTCTCATTTATACGTATTAGGCTTTTTTCTTGGACAAAGTAACTTCTCTGAGGCTATGAAATGCCAGACAAAAGGCTCGATGAACCTTCAATAGAAAGGAAATTTGGGGTTCCTCAAGACTATTTGCCAGAAGCCAATGCAGCGTACTAGTGGGTTATTCTTGGGATAGAATAATGGCTAACGGCATGCGCTCCGGTGGCCAGACCACCCGTGTTCCGGCTGTGCCTCAGCGGCCTCCCAGCCGCAGTGTGACCTTGGGCTAAGGAAGGAACCTCTCTGTGCCTCTTGCTCCATCTGCAAAATGCGGACACTCGTAGTTGCTACTCACTCTGAGCACCATCCCCAGAAAATGCTTAGATCAGGGCCTGGCACAGGCCAGGAACCCAATCACTGTTGGTGTTTCTTCTCTATTCTAAGCATGTTTCTTTCTGAAGAATTTCCCTTTTGTCTAGAATCAGCAACTTCTGGAGGCACAGTCTTATCCCTTAACACCCTCCTTTCAATATGCCTCAGTTGTGTTTGGTGCCTTGGTTACGTCAGCCTCTGAATCCCGTAGGATGCCTGGGTTCTTTCTGTATCCCCAGAACCTTCCACGATGCCTGGCTCTGAAACACATCCCTTAACAGTGGATGGTACATGGACCTCAGGGCAGGTCTTTGATTGCAGTTCATTTGGTCCAAATTATATAGCTTTTGGCCAAAGGCATGAGCAGACTGAGAAAGGAAAGTATAGATCCCAGTTGCCAACTCAGAAGCTTTGCAGTCTAGCCAGCGGTTCTGGTATGTGATGAGGGCACTGGTAGGGGGAGGGGAGAGCGGCGCTGACCTAGAGCATTTGTGTGCCCCGATAAAGACATCCAGATTTAGATTTTAAATACTTCTGTGCAGGCCAGGCAAGATCTCTGAGCAGATTTGGGGTCTAAGTTTGAAGCTCTGGTATAGATGAAAATGGGACTAGATAAGGGTGTACAGATATATGTGTTATTGCCTCTCCTACAGTATGGTGAAAGAGCTGGAACAGTGTCCTTTCTCTTTGTGTGAAACCTCTCTCTCTCTGGGCCCATTGTGGAAATGATTAGAAAGCCCTTCTCATTTCATAAAATGAGTCAAATCATCTACATAATCAGTATGTCAAGCGCGTTATCGAGAGTAAGTCCAAGTGCCAGTGCTGTTACGTAACAAATAAGGGCTCACAGTTCCTGCTAAACGTTTCTCTCGCTGGTAAGTTTTGGGGTGAAGGTTTCCTGATGCCAGCACCTTCTCCCATCAGTAATGCTCCTGTGGATGGTATGTGATGGTGAGTTACTCCCAGGAAAACTCCAGCATTTGTCTAATCCGGCCACTGTCTTTGAGACAAGGAGCTGCATTTTCTGAGCTTCCCTGGAGTTCAGGGCCCTCTTACCAGTCTGTCTTCCTAGCTGCTCACAGGTGCTTGCCCGCAGGAGACGAGACGTATCTTGTGACCCACTCACTGTGGTTGGGGCTCACTCGCCTTTCTGTCACCCCAGCAATTACAAGTGACTGTGGCGGCAATGAGGATTTGTTCACCGAGGACGAAGGGCCTGTCCGGTCAGCTCTTCCGGCAGCTGTCACCTCCCACTATGTTGAGCATATTTTGATTTTGTCCATCTGGTCCTATGAACCTCTCGTCACGGGACCTCTAGAGAGGATGTGTGTGTGGCCCTTGGACATATTTTCTGTCCTCGTGTTTGGATAGTGCCATCTTGATTACCCTGGAATTTAGTTGAGAACCAGTCACCTTAACCTTCCCGCCTCTGTCCCCAGCCTGTCTTCTCTCCCTCCTTCCATCAGCCAGCCAGAACAGGCTTGTTGGAGAAAGAGTGAAAACATGGGTTAAATAATACTGGGCGGGGGCACCTGGGTGGCTCAGTCGGTTAAGCGTCTGCCTTCGACTCAGGTCATGATCCCGGGGTCCTGGGATCGAGTCCCGTGTGGGACTCTCTGCTCAGTGGGAGCCTGCTTCTCCCTCTACCTGATGGCCCCCCTGCTTGTACTCTCTCTCTTTTTGTGTCAAATAAATAAATAAAATCTTCAAAGAATAATCATACTACTGGGTAATGTTTGTTGACTGTTCACCATATAATACTAGGAACTGTGCTAAGGGCTTTTTGAGCAGCATTTCCTTCCTCTCACACATCCCCAGGAGGTAGGTTCTATTCTTATTCCCAATTTACAGACTAAGAAATAGAGACACAGAGCAGGGTCCAGGGACTTGCCCGAGGTCCTATAGCTCTAGGTGTCAGGGTCACTCCTTGAGCAGGGTCCTTCTGCCTCTAGAACCCACCAGGTTGTACTGGGCCATCCTCAGAGGTGGCTAAAATCCAAGGCAGAGTCAACAAAGTCTAAGCAAAGCCTGGGGACCACGAAGGAAGAGACTACTACTTTGGAGACATACTGCTTGGAAAGCATTGCTAGGAGGGCCTGGGGCAGGCTGGGGGCTAAAAGTCAGCCATCTTAGGGCTGGAGAAAATGAGGACGAAACAGGCTAATACTGAGTAGAGTCTGGGGCCAGGAAAGCCAGTGCTCTGTGGCAGGGGTGCCAGTGAGAGACATGGCCGTAGGGGAGGACTGTTGGGAGGGGAGCCGTGGGAGGAGCGGGAGTCCTGTCACAGGAGGACCTTCTCCTCCCATGGAAAATGGACCCTGTGTGTAGGTGGAGGAGGTTGGGCTTCATCACACCACATGCTCACTGTGGAGGCACAACCTGCCCTTCCACAGAGGGACGGTGCTGTGGGGAAGGGCTCTCCTGAGGGCTGCGCTTCGCAGGGGGAAGTGCGTGGCCCGCCTGACCCTACAGTGTGGCCCAGAGAACAGAGGAAAAAGGCTTCCTGTGTCAGGCGCTTCTGGGAACTCCAGGAACACACAGCTGCACGGCCCCCCCTTCACTTCAGCCCCTTCTTCCCCGCACTCTTGACCTTGAGCTGCCAGAGACCCAGACACAGCTGGGAGTGTCTGAGGCCAGACCTCCAGCGACCCGAGGAATGTAGAAAGCCCCCCCCCACCAAAGCAAGTTGGAAATAAAGTAGTTTCTCAACTTCTGAATAAAATTTCTCTAGGAACTCTGGTCCTGGCTGAGTGACATGGCTGGTCTGCGACGTGGGTCTCCCAGCCCACCCCAGCCTCTGGGAACTTCATCCTTCTGGGGAATTCTCGAAGAATGTAGAAGAGTTAGGTACCCTCTGTGACCCTGCTTCCTTTTCTTGTCCTTTATAAAGCACTTTGATGGAACCACTCCCCACGCTGTTCTGTCAGCCCCTCCTTGTAAGAAACCATGTTAGTGTTCCCCGTCTCCAGCCCCTTCCCCAGCACTGGGCCTGCCCTGGCCTGCTAATGATGCTGCCCACCCACGCCTTCTACTTTCTGTGACTCTGTTCTAACACCCAGATCTCCCAAGCCTGGAACCAAACCAGCAGTTTAGGATTTTAATAGGAGCCTCTGATCATTTCACACACAAGTTTGGGCTAGCCAGAGACAAGGAAATAAATGTTCCACGTTTTTAAAAAATTCAGTGTTGTTTTTTTTTTCCCCCTACTTCCGCAAGTCCCTAGGTTCCCAGGAACTGGTACTTGTGGCCTGGCCGTGGACATTAATGTCTTACCGTAGGTGAGGTCTCACAGAAGCCAGAACTCTGCAGCAGGCGGCCCTCACTAGGGGGGCACCGGTGAGCTGCCCTGATAAGGAAAGTTCGCTGAGCCTCATAGCTGCTCGTTAGCAGCAAGCCTCCTACGTACTGGGTAGGTAAGGTGCAAGACCACGGCCCCGCTGGAGAGCAGCCAAATCGCGACGAAGTCTGAAAGACTGAAGGTTCTGAGATGGTGAAACAGCTTTAAAATTCTTTTTCATTTTTGAAGTATGACTGATAGACCATGTTGTATGAGCGTCAGGTGCCAGCATCATGGTCCAGCAATTCTGTACATTACGCAGCACTCACCGTGGTAAGGGTCGTCGCCGTCTGTCACCTTACCACGTTATTACGGTATTACTGACTGTATTCCCTGTGCTATGCTTTTCCTCACCAACAGCTTTGAAACAAGGCCAGGCCCTACCTGTAATAGACCGAGGCAGTGGCTATCTTCAGTCGAGGTTAGAGCTGGGTGAGAGGCAGCCATGACACCCACCCGTCCAGATTCTTTGGCATCCCTAACCCCTTGTAGACAACCACGTCTCTGTCTCACCACAGAAACCTTCAGTCCATCTTCACACAGAACCCTTTTCTTATTGGGGTATAGGTTTTGATAAAGAATCAAAGATCAATCAAGACATTACTCCTTTTTATTCCTTCAAGACACATATATTGAGTGCCTACTGTATGCCAGATGTCACGCTAGGTCGATACAGAGATGAGTAAGACACTCTCTGCCTGAACCCCCAGACTGGTTAATGGGAGGGAGGGGAAAACAAGGGTAGACAAGGAGATGTGATGATAGAGACTGTAGAGTGGAGGAGGGGTATGCAGTAGAGAATCACACAAGGTTTTGGAGGAATGGACACTTGAGCTGACACTTGGGTGAAGTCACACTCTTCCCAGTGACTCCCTACCCTAAATCAGTGGCTCCCTATATGGTGACTTTATTATTTTTATTATTATTATTGTTTAAATATTTCATTTATTTATTTGACAGAGAGAGACACAGCGAGAGAGGGACACAAGTGGGGATGGCGGGGGGAGGGTAGGAGAGGGAGAAGCTGGCTTCCCACCAAGCAGCGGCCCCAATGTGAGGCTCAATCCCAGAACCCTGGGATCATGATCTGAGCCACCTAGGCGCCCCTATTTTGTGACTTTAAAATATAATGTTCTTAATTATACTTGAATTTTAAAAAACTAATTCATTAATTTTAAAAAATCCTTATGTCAGATGTCCCTGCTTCTTCTCAAGAGGATCCTCCTTTGTGTTGTGTCTCAAAGCATCACACTTCCACATTTCCATCTATCTGAAACTTGCCTTTTGGCCATGGGGGTCACCACAGTCAGCAGTCTCAGTTTTGTTGAGGAAAAAGTAGGAGAAGCTCATCAGAGTCATAGCAGCAAGAAATATAGATTCTTTTTTTTTTTTTTTAACATATAATGTATTATTAGCCCCAGGGGTACAGGTCTGTGAATTGTCAGGCTTACACACTTCACAGCACTCACCATAACACATACCCTCTGCAGTGTCCATAACCCAACCACCCTCTCCCTGCCCCCCTCCCCCCGGCAACCCTCCATTTGTTTTGTGATATTAAGAGTCTTATGGATTGTCTCCCTCCTGATCCCATCTTGTTTCATTTTTTCCTTCCCTACCCCCCAAACTTTGCCTCTCAGATTCCTCATATCAGAGAGATCATATGATAATTGTCTTTCTCTGATTGACCTATTTTGCTCAGCATAATACCTTCTAGTTCCATCCATGTCATTGCACATGGCAAGATTTCATTTCTTTTGATGGCTGCATAGTATTCTGTTGTACATATATACCACATCTTCTTTATCCATTTATCTGTTGATGGACATCTAGGTTCTTTCCATAGTTTGGCTATTGTGGACATTGCTGCACGTGCCCCTTCGGATCACTACATTTGTATCTTTAGGGTAAATACCCAGTAGTGCGGTTGCTGGGTCATAGGGTAGCTCTGTTTTCAACTTTTTGAGGAACCTCCATGCTGTTTTCTGGAGTGGCTGCACCAGCTTGCATTCCCACCAACAGTGTAGGAGGGTTCCCCTTTCTCCGCATCCTCGCCTGCATCTGTCATTTCCTGACTTGTTAATTTTAGCCATTCTGACTGGTGTGAGGTGATATCTCATTGTGGTTTTGATTTGTATTTCCCTGACGCCGAGTGATGTGGAGCGCTTTTTCATGTGTCTGTTGGCCATCTGGATGTCTGCTCTGCAGAAATATTTGTTCATGTCTTCTGCCTATTTCTTGATTGGATTATTTGTTCTTTGGGTGTTGAGTTTGATAAGTTCTTTATAGATTTTGGATACCAGCCCTTTATCTGATATGTCATTTGCAAATATCTTCTCCCATTCTCTCAGTTGTCGTTTGGTTTTATTGACTGTTTCCTTTGCTGTGCAAAAGGTTTTGATCTTGATGAAGTCCCAATAGTTCGTTTTTTCCCTTGCTTCCCTTGCCTTTGACGATGTTCCTAGGAAGAAGTTGCTGCGACTGAGGCCGAAGAGGTTCTCCTCAAGGATTTTGATGGATTCCTTTCTTGCACTGAGGTCTTTCATCCATTTTGAGTCTATTTTTTGGTGTGGTATAAGGAATTGGTCCAGTTTCATTTTTCTGCATGTCGCCGTCCAATTTTCCCAACACCATTTGTTGAAGAGACTGTCTTTTTTCCATTGGACATTCATTCCTGCATTGTCAAAGATTACTTGACCATAGAGTTGAGGGTCTATTTCTGGGTTCTCTATTCTGTTCCATTGATCTATATGTCTGTTTTTGTGTCAGTGCCATACTGTCTTGATGATTACAGCTTTGTAATAGAGCTTGAAGTCTGGAATTGTGATGCCACCAACTTTAGCTTTCTTTTTCAACGTTCCTCTAGCTATTCGAGGTCTTTTCTGATTCCACATAAATTAAAGGATTATTTCATTTCTTTGAAAAAAATTGATGGTATTTTGATAGGGATTGCATTAAACGTATAGATTGCTTTAGGTAGCATCAACATTTTCACAATATTTGTTCTTCCAGTCCATGAGCATGGAACATTTTTCCATTTCTTTGTGTCTCTTTCAATTTCTTTCATGAGTATTCTATAGTTTTCTAAGTACAGATTCTTTTTCCTCTTTGGTTAGTTTTATCCCTAGGTATGTTTTGTTTTGGACTGAAATTGTAAATGGGATTGACTCCTTAATTTCTCTTTCTTCTGTCTTGTTGCTGTATAGAAATGCAACTGATTTCTGTGCATTGATTTTATATCCTGACACTTTCCTGAACTCCTGTATGAGTTCTAGCAGTTTTGGAGTGGAGTCTTTTGATTTTTTCCACATAAAATATCATGTCATCTGCAAAGAGTGAGAGTTTGACTTCTTCTTGGCCAATTCAGATGCCTTTAATTTCTTTTTGTTATCTGATTGCTGAGGCTAGGACTTCCATACCATGGTGAATAGCAGTGGTGATAGTGGACATCCCTGCCATGTTCCTGATCTTAGGGGAAAAGCTCTCAGTTTTTCCCCATTGAGAATGATATTCACTGTGGGTTTTTCATAGATGGCTTTGATGATATTGAGGTATGTACCCTCTATCTCTACACCGTGAAGAGTTTTGATCAAGAAAGGATGTTGTACTTTGTCAAATGCTTTTTCAGCATCTCTTGAGAGTGTCATATGGTTCTTGTTCTTTCTTTTATTAATGTATTGTATCACATTGATTGATTTGCAGATGTTGAACCAACCTTGCAGTCCAGGAATAAATCCCACTTGATCATGGTGGACAATCCTTTTAATGTACTGTTGGATCCTATTGGCTAGTATTTTGGTGAGAATTTTTGCATCTGTGTTCATCAAGGATATTGGTCTGTAATTCTCTTTTTTGATGGGGTCTTTGTCTGGTTTTGGGATCAAGGTAATGCTGGCCTCATAAAATGAGTTTGGAAGTTTTTCTTCCATTTCTATTTTTTGGAACAGTTTCAGGAGAATAGGTATTACTTCTTCTTTAAATGTTTGGTGGAATTCCCCTGGGAGGCCATCTGGCCCTGGGCTCTTGTTTGTTGGGAGATTTTTGATGACTGCTTCTCACTGGTTATGGATCTGTTCAGGTTTTCTATTTCTTCCTGGTTCAGTTGTGGTAGTTTATATGTCTCTAGGAATGCATCCATTTCTTCCAGATTGTCAAATTTGCTGGCATAGAGTTGCTCATAATATGTTCTTATAATTTTTTGTATTTCTTTGTTGTTGGTTGTGATCTCTCCTCTTTCATTCATGATTTTATTTATTTAGGTCCTTTCTCTTTTCTTTTTGATAAGTCTGGCCAGGGTTTTATCAATCTTATTAATTCTCTCAAAGAACCAGCTCCTAGTTTTGTTGATTTGTTCTACTATTCTTTTGGTTTGCATTTCATTGATTTCTGCTCTGATCTTTATTATTTCTCTTCTCCTGCTGGGTTTAGGCTTTCTTTGCTGTTCTTTCTTCAGCTCCTTTAGGTGTAGGGTTAGGTTGTGTATTTCCTATCTTTTTTGTTTCTTGAGAAAGGCTTGTATTGCTGTATACTTTCCTCTCAGGACTGCCTTTGCTGTGTCCCATAGATTTTGAACAGTTGTATTTTCATTATCATTTGTTTCCATGAATTTTTTCAATTCTTCTTTAAAACCTGGTTGACCATTCATTCTTTAGTAGGATGCTCTTTAGCCTCCATGTATTTGGTTCTTTCCAACTTTCCTCTTGTGATTCAGCTCTAGCTTCAGAGCATTGTGGTCTAACAATATGCAGGGAATGATCCCAATATTTTGGTTCTGGTTGAGACCTGATTTGTGACCCAGTTTGTGATCTATTCTGGAAAATGTTCCATGTGCACTTAGAGAAGAATGTGTATTCTGTTGTTTTGGGATGGAATGTTCTGAATATGTCTGTGATCTCCATCTGGTTCAGTGTGTCATTTAAAGCCCTTATTTCCTTGTTGATCTTTTGCTTAGATGATCTGTTTATTTCAGTGAGGGGGGGTGTTAAAGTCCCATACTATTGTTATATTATCGTCAATGTGTTTCTTTGATTTTGTTATTAATTGGTTTATATAGTTGGCTGCTCCCATGTTAGGGGGGTATAGATATTTAAAATTGTTAGATCTTTGAGTATGATATAGTGTCCTTACTCATCTCTTATAATAGTCTTTGGCTTAAAATCTAATTTATCTGATATAAGGATTGACACCCCAGCTTTCTTTTGATGTCCATTAGCATGGTAAATTGTTTTCCACCCCTTCACTTTAAATCTGGAGGTGTATTTGAGTCTAAAATGAGTTTCTTATAGACAGCATATTGATGGGTTTTATTATTATTTTTTTTAATCTATTCTGATACCCTGTGTCTTTTGATTGGGACAGTTAGCCCATTTACATTCAGGGTAACTATTGAAAGATATGAATTTAGTGCCATTGTATTGTCTCTGTTCCTTTTTGGTCTACTACTTTTAGGCTCTCTCTTTGCTTAGAGGACCCCTTTCAATATTTCCTGTAGGGCTGGTTTGATGTTTACGAATTCTTTTAGTTTTGTTTGTCCTGGAAGCTTTTTATCTCTCCTTCTATTTTCAATGATAGCTTAGGTGGATATAGTATTCTTGGCTGCATGTTTTTCTCATTCAGTTCTCTGAATATATCATGCCAGTTCTTTCTGGTCTGCCAGGTCTCAGTGGATAAGTCTGCTGCCAATCTAATATTTCTACCATTGTATGTTATAGACTTCTTGGCTGCTTTCAGGATTTTCTCTTTGTCACTAAGACTTGTAAGTTTTACTATTAGGTGACAGGGTGTGGATCTATTTTTATTGATTTTGAGAAGGGTTCTCTGTGCCTTCTGGATTTTGATGGTTCCCTTTGCCATAATGGGGAAATTCTTTACTATAATTCTCTCCAGTATACCTTTTGCCCTTCTCTGTCTTTCCTCTTCTTCTGGAACCCCAATTATTCTAATATTGTTTCGTCTTATGGTATCACTTATCTTTGAATTATCCCCTTGTGGTCCAGTAGTTGTTTGTCTCTCTTTTGCTCAGCTTCTTTATTCTCTGTCATTTGGTCTTCTATATCACTAATTCTCTCTTCTGCCTCATTTATCCTAGCAGTAAGAGTCTCCATTTTTTATTGCACCTCATTAATAGCTTTTTTGATTTCAGCTTGGTTAGATTTTAGTTCTTCTATTTCTCCAGAAAGGGCTCTTATTTCTCTAGACAGTGTTTCTATAATATCTTCCATGCCTTTTTCAAGCCTAGCTAGCACCTTGATAATCGTCATTCTGAACTCTTGTTCTGACACACTTCCAGTGTCCGAATTGATTAGGTCCCTAGCTGTGCGTACTTCTTCTTGTTCTTTTTTTTGTGTTGAGTTTTTCCACCTTGTCATTTTATCCAGATAAGAATATATGAACGAGAGAATAAAATACTAAAAGGGTGGCAAAGACCCCAGAAAAATGTATGCTAACCAAATCAGAGGAGACCCAAAACAGGGGGAGAAGGGGAAAAAAGAAAAAATATATATATATGTATATATATTTTTTATATATGTGTGTGTATATGTATATATATTTTATATATATATTATATATATTTTTAATATAAATATATATTATATATATGTATATTATATATATATGTATGTATATATGTATGTATGTGTATATATATATTAGTCTGGTGAATAGAACAGAACCACCCATTTGATTTTTGGGTGTATTCTGGTCTCTTAGAAGATACTACCTCCCAAAATTTTAAATAAAGAAAAACTTATATATATATATACACAAAAATAGGGTAAACACAATGAAAGGATAGAATATGACTATAAAGACAAAAATTTTTTAAAAATTCTAAAAAAAGAATTGATAAGTTGGTTGGAAAAAGAAAAGAAAGAGGAGAGAATGTGATCAGGCTGGAGATTGGAATGAAGTTTTGTGATAGATTTAGGGTATATTTTGATCTTTTAGAAGAATTGTATCCCAAAATTTTAAAGAAAAAAAAAAACCCTATATGTGTACAAAAAATAAGGTTAAATACAATGAAGGGATAAAATATGACTATAACAATGAAGATTTTAAAAGATTTTTTAAAAAAAGATATTGTTAAGATATACTAGTTTAAAAATGTTAAAAGAGGAAAGAGGAAAAGTTAAAAAAATAGAATAAGAAAAGAAATAAAATTTAAAAAATTTAACTTTTTAAGACTAAAAGATCCTGGTGAAAGAGCCATGAATTCTGGGCATTGCTTTCCCCTAGCTCTGGAGTTCCGCTGTTCTCATTGATGGGTGAACTTGGTCTTGTCTGAATGTTCTTGCTGATCTTCTGGGGGAGGGCCCTGCTGTAGTGATTCTCAAATGTCTTTGCCCGAGGTGGAATTGCACCACCTTTGCCAGGGACCAGGTTAAGTAATCTGCTCAAGTTCACTCTCGGGAGCTTTTATTCCCTGAACGCTTTCCGTATAGCTTTGGAGGATGGGAATGAAGATGGCGGCTTCCCAATCCCTGGCCCAGAGGAGCCGAGAGCTCAGGGCCCCACTTCTCAGGGCGTCCTCAGAGAAAAGCGGTCAATCACTCCCGTCTCCCTGGTCTCTGGCAGCGCTCCGAGCTCACCTGGCCTGTGACCTAGTGTTTCTATCTCTGGCGCACAGCCCCGTTTGGAGTCTCCAAACCCAGCAGATTCCTGCAGCGTGCTCCTGCGCTGCTCCTCCTGGAGGAGGAAGGAAGGGGTCTCCCCAGATGTGCCACTTGTGGGGTCTCTGCTAGAAGAGCAGTGGCCCAACTGTGCCTTGGATCATGGTTTAAGGTAACCCGATCTGAAAGTTCACTCCTTGGATCTGTCTCTGCAGCCAGCTTCCCTGCTCTGATACCTGGCAGCTCTGCCACACTCAGATACCCCTGGTCTTTCTGTGACCCCAAGTCCTGAGACCACGCTGTCCCTGTGAGGGCTCCACCCCGCTTAGCCTCTGGAGCGATGTCCCTCAGCGGAGCAGACTTCTAAAAGTTCTGATTTTGTGCTCCGCTGCTCTACTAGTTGCCGGGAGCTGGCCCCTTCCCCCGTGGTCTATCTTCCCATGGTTTGGGATTCACTTCTCCGCACATCCTACCTTCCAGAAAGTGGTTGATTCTCCGTTCCTAGAATTGCTGCTCTTCTTCTGTTCGATCTCCTGTTGAGTTTGTAGGTGTTTGGAATGGTTTGATAACTATCTAGCTGAACTCCTGCGATCTGCTCTCATTTCAGCCTGCTACTCCTCTGCCATCTTGCTCATACTGCATCTTCTTATCCATTCATCTATTGATGGGCATCTAGGTTCCTCCCGTAGTTTGGCTGGTGTGGGCACTTCTGCAATAAACATTGGGGTGCACGTGTAGGGTGGCTAATATTTATCAGACATGTACTTTTTGGCTGCAGGAGACGTGTTCCTAGAGGAAGATGAGTCTCAGAGTTGCTTTGTTTGTCCAGCATCACACGGCTCAAAAGCAGTAGAGGAGGGGTCCAAGGTTAGGTCACTCTGACTCCAGAGTCTTTGCTCTTGTGGCCCTACGAAGATGCCTCTAATGAAAGTGGTGTGTGTGTGTGTGTGTGTGTGTGTGTGTGTGTGTATCTGTGTGTCCCTACCCTGCAGGACACTTGACAGAATCATAATAGGACCAAAGGCCTCCAAAGGCTGTGAAGAGGGTGGAAATAGGTTTTTCCTTGAAGAGGAATGGTACTTGTTATAAGGCTTTATATGGTATTGTGAGAGAATACAGAACACTCCGGGCAAGTCGTTTAACTCTCGGAATCAGCCTTGATTCCTGTTCTATAGAACGGGGATAACAATACCTACTTGATTTATGTCCCTGGGTTTTCTTAAGAATTAGATAATGTGTAGGACAGCCCTCTGGCAACTTTGTGGAGCATTATGCAAATTAGAATCTCTCCATGTTTAATCACAGACATAATGTTTTGTCATTTGCAAAGAAATTACATTCACACACTAAAACAATACTACAAGATAATGAATGCTTTGGACAATAAATAATGTCCAGTGCTTTAAATTTATATATAATTAGTTAAAACCAGCTCTTGTTAGAGTAGACTGTTTTTTTTAATAGGAAAGCCTTTTCTGATTCAGAAATGGAATTGTGTTTTCTTATTTCTGAACTGCATTATGTACAAGTCTTGAAATGCAGGCAAAGAAATAAGAACATGAAGAACACCCATAAAATTATTCACCCAGAGGTAATCACTGTAACCATCTTGGTGCACTGAGCTGATCTGAGATGTCCAGATAACTCCACTGGTGAATTTTATCATCAGTGTTACATACAAACTCTGTTTCTAAAATATCCACCTGGAGGCTGAAAAAAAACTTGTAACCCTTTCAGTTAGGATGATTTTCTATGACTGCAGAACCTGTTTTTATAAGCTTTTGATTTTAATTCCTCTCCCCCGACCCACATGTGTATGAGAGAGAGAGAGAGAGAGACCCAGTCACTAAGTTATTGTTGTATCCAGAGTAGACGCCTTTGAGCATTGTCTCCTTTCATACCATACTCTTTCTTTCTTTCTCTGACATTTTCTAACACTGTGTTGTGTGTGTGTCTGCTCTTTGCTGACTGGTGTGATTAACCTAATATTAGTCTACTGTAGTAAAGATCCCACTGCCCATAATCAAGAGAAAGGGATTCTTTTTTTTTTTTTAAATTAACATATAATGTATTATTTGTTTCAGGGGTACAGGTCTGTGATTCATCAGTCTTACACAATTCATAACATTCACCATAGCACATGCCCTCCCCAGTGTCCATCACCCAGCCACCCCATCCCTCCCACTGCCCTCCCCTCTAGCAACTCTCAGTTTGTTTACTGAGATTAAGAGTCTCTTAGGATTTGTCTCCCTCTCTGGTTTCGTCTTGTTTCCTTTTTCCCTCCCTTCCCCTGTGATCCTGTCTTGTTTCTCAGGTTCCTCATATCAAGGAGATCATATGATAATTATCTTTCTCTGATTGACTTATTTCACTTAGCATAATACCCAAGAGATTGGGACTCTTTGAGGCTAGGACTTAGCATGGTGCCTGGCACCTAGAAAGCCCCAGTAAATATTTTGTCATTTGTATGAATAGAGGGTTCCACCACTACTGTTAATAGCCATGTGACTTTGGGCCAATCAATTAAATTCTCTGGATGTCTCTAATGCTTTCCAGTTCTAATATTTTGTACTTTTAGCCTTCCTCACCTGAGATTTTGATTCTGACTCTGTATGGTCATTTACCTGATGACAAATTTTCACCCTTGCTAGCCCCTTACAGCTGTGAAAAGCTAGCAGCTGCTTCCTCTTCACTCTTTCATCAATAGGAGATAACTTTCCAATTATTTTCTTGGTTATCTGCCTTTCATCTTAGGCACCTCTGTTTTGTTGAAGAAGTTGGTTAATGAAGTCATTAGAAGAGACAGTGAGCTTAAGGTGGGGGCCGTAACTGAACCCGGACTTCTTACCTCATTGCTTAGCTTTTTGGAACCAAGAGAAGTTCTAACCTACAAGTTTCCTTAAATACCCTTAGCAGTAAAACATTCCCACCTGTATAAGAAGTATGGTTTCTTCATAAAAACTCTTCAACAAATGTATTAAGCTGAAAGACACTGCTTCTTAATATGCTTGGGAGGCTTCACAGAACAGCTGTGAACTTTATTAGTGTTCAGGATGCGAGGGGAGGTGGTGCTCTGAGGACCTGCTCTGGTTCTCACCACACATTCCTCACAATGCCCCTGCGGTGGCCCGATGTCTGTTACTGATCCACTGGCAACAAAGTACAAGCATCTTGGCCGGTTTTCCATTCTGTAGGACGAGAAGATGAGAATCCTTTTCCATGTTCTGTTTCTCCTCTCAAGATATGTTCCTCGCCAAGTGATATCAAATAGTTGGCCCTCCATCAACTTCCCCAGGCAGAAATCGATCTAAAAGGGCTTCTGCTATTTGGGAATCTCTGCATACTGTGGTAAGATCTCCAAAGCCCCCTGGTAATCTGCTGCTGGAATGTGCCCACAGGTTAGGCATAGACCGTCCATCTTCCCACTTGTCCTTGATTTTCTGGACTTAATTTCTACATCCTTACTCAATACACATTTGTCAAAGGTTTTGCTTAGGAAATGTAAGTGTTCCAAGGGATTTTGAAGAGAACTCTTGCTATTTTTAAAACATATAGACTTAATCCAACACCCTATTCTTTTGCAAGGACTTCATGTCTATACACTAGCAAGACATGAGTTGCCTCAAAAATTAACACATGATTGGTTGATTAGATTCTGATATTTTCCCCTTTAGCTGAATTTACCTTGTTGCCTGGTATATATATATTTTTTAATCCATAAATATGCCCTTCTTTATTTTTTTTCTTTTTTCCCCTTCTTCTCCTCCTGTTTATTTAAGCAATCACCCCACCTAACGTGGGGCTTGAACTCAAAACCCCAGGATCAAGAGTCACATGCTCTACTGACTGAGGCAGCCAGGTGCCCCACAATGGAATGTTTTATTTGCCTGCTTATGTGTTTTCTGCTTTATTGAGGTAAAATTGACATGTAATATACTAATGTAATATACTAATATACATGTAATATACTAGACGTACCATTTGCAACATTTTGACGTATTTATACCCATGAAACAGTTACCGCAATGGAGATAATGAACATCCCATCACCCCCAAAGCTTCCTTGGGCCCTTTATAATCCTTAACCCCCAGCCCTTTCAATCTTTCCCTCCTTGGGCAACAACCAATCTGCTTTCAGTTGCTGTACCTTAACTTGCGTTTCCTAGAATTTTTTATAATGGATTAATGTACTCCTTTTTTCCGCTAGCTTCTTTCACTTAGTGCAATTACTTTGATTCATCCACACTGTGACATAAAGCCATAGTTCATTCCTTCTAGCTGCTGAGTACTGTTCTATTACATGGGCATACCATGGCTTATTCATTCACCTGTTGGTGGAAATTTGGGTTGTTTCCCATTTTTGGCTATCATGCATGAAACTGTTGTGAACACATATGTGCAAATCTTTGTATGGACATATGCTTTCATTTCTCTAGGTAAATTCCTAAGAATCTGGATCATGTAGTAGGTCTGTGTTTGACTTTTTAAAAAATCATCAAATTGTTTTCTGATGTACTATTTTGTGTTCCTACCAGCAGTGGGTGAATGTTCCAGTTTCTCTATATTCTCAACCCTGGACATCATCAGATCTTTTAATTTTAGCCAATTTAATAACTATATATTTTAACTTTTAGTTCCCTAATGATTAATGATGTTGAGCATTATTTCATTTGCTTATTTGCTGTCTGTATATCTTCCTTGGTGAAATACCTGTTTAAGTCTTTCCCCTACTTTTTAAATGGATTGTTTGCTTTCATGTTAGTGAATTTTGATAGTTTATTTGTATATTCTAGATAGAAATCTTTTATCCAATATATGCTTTAATAATATTTTCTTCCACTCTGAGGCTTATCTTTTCATTCTCCTAACGTTAGCGTGTTTAGAGCAGAAGTTATTAATTTTGAAGGAATTCAATTTATCAGTTTCTTCTTTTATGGGTTATGCTCTGGTGTTATATCTAAGAAATGTGTGTCCAACTCCAGGTCATGAGGAATTTCTTCTATGTTTCCTTCAGATATTTTATGAGTTTACATTTTGTTTGTTTTTTTTTAATTTAACATTTAGTTTTATGATCCATCTTGATTCAGTTTTTGTTTAGGCTGCAAGGTATGGCTCAAAGTTCATTTTTAAAAAAATTTTATTTATTTATTTCTCAGAGAGAGAGAGAGAGAGAGAGAGTGAGCACTGGCAGACGGAGGCAGAGGGAGAAGCAGACTCCCTTTTGAGCAAGGAGCCTGATGTGGGACTCGATCCCAGGATGCTGGGATCATGACCTGAGCCGAAGGCAGCTGCTTAACCAACTGAGCCACCCAGGCGTCCCTCAAAGTTCATTTTGTTTGCATGCGGTTATCTAATTGTTACAATGCTATTTGTTGACAAGGCTTTTTATCAGTGAATTGCCTTTTTATCATTTTTGAAAATCCTGTATGTTGTCCATATGTATTTTTTTGCACCAATACAATGTCTTGATTACTGTAGCTTTATGATAAATCTTAAAATCAGGTAATGTTAATTCTCCAACTTTATTCTTCTTGCCTGCTTATATTTTGCTTATGAGAATTTTGTCCTTAGGTCTATAGTACTAGGTTAAGAGTGTTAATTGTAATGAAAAATAAATTTCATTTTGTTTACCAAGGCTTGTAACTATTCAGAGAGTCAACAAGAGCATGAACAATGGAATCATATCTGGTTCTGAATCCCAGTTCTACCAATACTAGCTATGTGACTCTGGTCAAGTTGCTTATCATCTCAAACTCTTGGGTTCCTCTGCTGTCAAGTGGGGATGATAATATGTACCTTACAGCGGTGTCTTAAGGATCGAATTAGAAAACATATAATCTCTGATATAATTTTTATTTAATATGCATTATTTTAGTTTAAAAAATTAGTATAATGAAAATATACAATATTTAGTTACCTACGGCAGATACAATCCAAACATCTTTGGCGTTCTCATTTCTCTTATTTTACCTTCATTTTCAATGATTTTAAATGATTTTCTTGTTTAGTTTTAAGAATTAGGTGTGCGGGACGCCTGGGTGGCTCAGTTGGTTAAGCAGCTGCTTTCGGCTCAGGTCATGATCCCAGAGTCCTGGGATCCTGGGATCGAGTCCCACATCGGGCTCCTTGCTCGGCAGGGAGCCTGCTTCTCCCTCTGCCTCTGCCTACCACTCTGTCTGCCTGTGCTTGCTCGCTCTCCCTCTCTCTCTGACAAATAAATAAATTTAAAAAAAAAAAAAAAAAGAATTAGGTGTGCTTTTGAGGTTTGGACTTACAATTTGAACATGTTTAGAGATAGCAAAATGTACCAGTGTTTTTCATACACCGATGTTACGTTCAAATGGATGGGTTAAAATACCCACAGAGTGATGACGGAATAAAGCTGTTTGATGCTGGATGTATGTAGGGGCAGAGATTTGCTGTCACCTTTGAGGCATAAAAAATTCCAGCTCCATAGGGTAGTGTGCATGCATGGACGATGAATAATGGATAAAAATTTAAATTATTCTCTTATGGTAACTTGGAGTAAACATTGATCCATCTCCGCTGTTTCTAGGTGAAGGCATAACTTGAGTTTTCATTGAAAGTTTAATTAAACGATTTATTAAAAACTCTACACATCATAAGGAAAAGACAAACTGAATGGAAGTGGGTAAAGGATAGGTAGAGGTGATTCATAGTTGAAGAAGACAAAACTTTTAATAAACACATGAGAAGAGCCTTAATTTCACTTGTAGGTAGTAAAATGCAGATCAGAGCAACAGTGAAATATCGTGTGAGGCACGTCATATTGGGAAAAAGTAATAAGGCTGAGAACATCAAATATTGGGAGGAATGTTGGGGAAAGAACACATTTATGGCTGGGGAGTATAAATTGTGAAGCTATTTTTGAAAGCTATTTGAAAAGACCTAATAAAGTTGAGTATGTATATACACCGAGATCTAGCATTGCCTTTTCTTGGTACCTGCCCCCAGATATGCATTGCAATACCATTCGTAATAGTGAAGAATTGAAAACAGTCTAATGTGTCTCCTCTCTCCCTCTGTCTCTGTCTCTCTGCCTCTCTCTCTCTCACACACACACACACCTCTCAAGTTATTTTCTAAACCATTGCAAGTCACAGTATTCACGGCACTTTACCCCTAAAGCTATTTTTTTAAAACAGTTCTGAAGCAGATATAGAAATGTCAACTTGTTTGATTTTGCTGGTGGGAACATACAGATCTGTTATGTTATGTACCTCTCTGTATCCGTGAGATGGTAAAACCTGAAAGTAAACACGAAAATTTTAAGAACCATGCATTTGTTTCTCTGCTTTCTTTTCCTCTTTATAAATGTCCTGTAATTCCTCACTAGAAGACCAAGCATCTTTCCCATTCTGTGTCTTGCTGGATTTCAATCTATCACACGTCTTCAGCTCTTTTCTTCACATGATTCGAAATACCTCCACGTGACTATTTTGCGTTCAGAACTGTTTTGATGTCTCCTGGCCTCTAGTGATCTCTGTTCACTATCGTATTAAGCTCGTTGGGCCTAACGAGCTTGCTTCTTTGCTGTTTGTGGCAGTTGGGACTGATGATTGGAAATTCACTCCTGTGTTGCATGACGGCAAGGCTTTGTGGCGGTTGTTTTCTTAACATTGCTTCATCTGCCTGTCTTGGTATGTAAGAGTTTTATACGTAGGGAGGGATATTTGTTTTAGTGTATGATAGATACTTAAATGAAGATTAGGTCATGCACTTCTAGCTGAAAATTTCCAAAGCACGTAATAAGCAATTCTTAATCTTTAGAACAGAGGCTTGGGGTGCCACCCTACTTGGGTGCCCCCAGTATTTTTGGCTGCTGGAATGGTCTCTCTGCCCATGTCAGGCTCACTTTATGTGTACACACTTCAAGTTCCCTATTTTCTTTCATCTGCCTCTTTGGTAAACAGACGACAGAAACTTCCTCTGCCTGATCTCTCCATGACATACTGCAAATTTAGCTCAGACGCCAGCTGGCTGTGTGTGTCTCTGGCTATTCATAGAAAGGAAGGATTTACCTTCCTTCCTTCTGGAGAAACCTGTGATTTTTCATGGGTCCGAATCTATTTTCAAAGGGCTATTTGGAATTGGAGCTGCTGGGTAATGGGAAAAGGTCTTTTTTTTGATACTTGAATAATCTTCTAAAAAATGCACTGATGAGTCATTTCTCGTGTGTTGACCACACTGTGCTTGTTTTTGAATGATTTTTCTCCTCTTGCATTCACGGGTGTTGTAAAGACCACCGTGACCGTCCCTTCACCGTCGGTCATCGCGGACCATCCGTGGGAGCACCGGGTGGCTGTGAACGCAAACAGAGCAGAACGCTTAGCTCAGCCGCTGCGTCTGTCTGAATGTTACTCTACTCCTGGCCTGGTCCTCGATTCTAATTTTGATCCAGAAACAATCCCTAAGTCAGCCTGTAAGATACAGGCTGACCCGGAAGTCTGGCCCTGGGTTTCCGACGCTTCCAGATAAGCTGGAGCCAGTGGGTTTCTAGGGAGTCCTGGACAAGATGTGCTTATTTCCCAATTCAGAAGTGATTTTTTTCTTTGTTATTTTAGATTTCCTGCCCAGGGTGGGTTTCAGGGCAGTATTCATGAAGACATTTGTCTCGTTGCTTTTGGTAATTTTCTTCTTTTTTTTTTTTTAATTTATTTTCAGCGTAACAGAATTCATAGTTTTTGCACCACACCCAGTGCTCTATGCAATGTGTGCCCTCCATAATACTCACCACCAGGCTCCCCCAACCTCCCACCCGCCCCCCTACCCCTTCAAAACCCTCAGGTTGTTTTTCAGAGTCCATAGCCTCTCATGGTTCATCTCCCCCTCCAATTTCCCTCAACTCCCTTCTCCTCTCCATCTCCCCAAGTCCTCCGTGTTATTTGTTATGCTCCGCAAATAAATGAAACCATATGATAATTTACTCTCTCTGCTTGACTTATTTCACTCAGCATAATCTCTTCCAGTCCCGTCCATGTTGCTACAAAAGTTGGGTATTCATCCTTTCTGATGGAGGCATAATACTCCATAGTGTATATGGACCACATCTTCCTTATCCATTCGTCCGTTGAAGGGCATCTTGGTTCTTTACACAGTTTGGTGACCGTGGCCATTGCTGCTATAAACATTGGGGTACAGATGGCCCTTCTTTTCACCACATCTGTATCTTTGGGGTAAATACCCAGAAGTGCAATTGCAGGGTCATAGGGAAGCTCTATTTTTAACTTCTTGAGGAATCTCCACACTGTTCCCCAGGGTGGCTGCACCAACTTGCATTCCCACCAACAGT
>PISX010024096.1:0-28587 GCA_004024625.1 Mellivora capensis | reverse complement strand
AAGCTTACAGTCTTTCTCTGATGCTGTATTATCTGAGAGCTGCAACTTTTGGCATCAACATAATAACCTTGCTCTCTTAGGAAAGTATGTCTTCATAGGCATCCCCAGATCGTATGTCTATCGCATATTTTAAATTTCTATTGAAGTAATATCTGTCTACCTACCTACCTACCTATCATCTCTCATGTGTCATAATGTATACCAACTATATCTACGGCTCATTAAAATTGTATAAAGTCAACATCTACATGTAACTAACACTCACATCCATATGTAGAATCTGACTAACATCCCTCACAGTCATTACCCTCCCCAGAGGTAACCATGAACTTCACTTCTGTCACCAAAGTTTAGTGTGTTACCTGTTTTTATACTTGAAATATGAGGAAATATGTACTCTTGTCTACATGACTTCCTTGTTTATTTCTTTAGATAAGTTTTTGGTTTCCTTCTGATATCACATTCTACTTGCTTGGAGAAATCTCTCTATGTAGATTTTATGGCACAGGTATGTTGGGGGGTCAGCAAGACCACTCACAGTTTTAATGATTTGCTAGAAAAACTCACAGAACTCAGAAAAACTGCTGGAAAATACTTATGGTTACAGTTTACAGTGAAAAGATGTAGATTAAAATCAACAAAGGTTAAAAAAATATCAACAAAGTAAAAGGCCCCTGGCACAAAGTCTAAAGGAGACCAAGTGCAAGTTTCCAGTTGTCCTACTGACAGTGATGAATTCTCCAGCAATGATATGGGGGACATTATCTACAAAGTGTTGCCAACCAAGGAAGCTCATCTAATCCTTAGTGGCCTAGGGTTTTATTGGGGATGAGTTACTAAGCATGGAGCACTCATGGGACTGACCTCAGTTACTCAATCTCCAGCCCTGCCAGAGGTCAAACTAATACAGTGTGGCCCAAAGCCCCCCACCATAAATAATAGTGTTACAGTAAACTGTCTGGCATGGCTCAAGACCCTGGGTATAACAAGATACTCCAGTCAGAGGATTGCAAGGACTTAGATGTTGTTCTCCAGACCACAGACCTTTCTTTGAGATGTGTAGGGTTTGAACACCCAGGTGCACTGAATTAACTCTTCATGCACAATGAGCATTCCAGACCTGCTAAGTTAACCCTTTGCTACATACCAGGCCACCTAAAAGTGAATTTTCTCAGTTTTGATGTACCTGAGATGTCCTACTTTACCTTTATTTTTTTTTTTTTGAAGTATCTTTTCACTGGATACAGAATTCTGGGCTGACAGTGTTTTTCTCTTTGTATTCCAAGTACATCACACACACATGCATTTATGCTTTTTATCCTGCTCGGATTTTTTTTTAAATTCTGAAGTAATATTTCCATCCCCAACCTCCATTACTTTCTTGGTTGCTCTTGAGATTTTTCTCTTTGTTTTTGTTTTTCAGTGATTTTACTATGATATGTCTAGATGTCTTTTGATATGTATTTATACTGCTTCTGGTACACAGTACATCTTAACACCTGTGATTTTATCACTACCCAGGCATAGTTCAAAGATGTTGCAGGTCTGGTTCTAGACCACTTCAGTAAAGCAAATACTGTAATTAAGTGAGTCAAATGAAATTTTTGGTTTCCCCAAGCATAACAAAATTATGTTTATATTATACTATGGACTATTAAGTGTGCAATAGCATTATATATAAAAATGTACATACTTTAATTAAAAAATACTTCTTTGCTAAAGAAATGCTGGCCATAATGATGAATAAATTTGAAATATTACAAGAATTACCAAAATGTGACACAGAGACACAAAATGGACAAATGCTGTTGAAAAAATGGCACCATAGACATGCTTGATGTAAGGTTTTTACAAACCTTTGGTTTATTAAAAAACAAAACAAATCAAAACAAAACCCCTCACCCCCAAAAAACCCCGCCCCCCAAAACTCAATATCTGTGAGCTCTATAAGTTTTTGCAAAGATTATGAATCTTGGGGTACCTGGGTGGCTCAATCAGTTAAGCATCTGACTCTTGATTTCAGTTCAGGTCATGATCTCGGTCCTGGGATGGAGCCCTGCATTGGGCTCTGTGCCGAGAGCGGAGTCTGGTTCTTTCCTTCTCCCTCTGCCCCTCCCCTTCCTTGTGCACATGGTCTCTGGCTCTCTCAAAGAAATAAATATTTTTTAAAAAGATTATAAATATTGGTATGTTAGTATCAGATATTATTTGACTTTGCTTTTCTTTCCTCTCCTCTACTTCTTGGACTCTCACAGTTCAGGCTACTTTATACTGTCCCACAGGTCATTGAGACCTCTAATTTTTTTCAGCTTTTTATCTCTTGTCCTTCATTTCAAATATAATTTCTATCACCTTGTTTTTAAGTTTACTGATCTTTCTTCTGCAAAGACTCCTCAGCCACTAAGCCCACTTGGTGAGTTTTCAATTTTGTATGACATACATATCTTAGCTTTGCATTTTCCTTTTGGTTGTTTTTCAGAGTTTGGATTTTTTGGTCTATTAGGTTTCATGTTACACTTTACAGCTTTGCACATATTTACAGTAACCGAAAGTTCTTGTCTACTATTTGCATCATTTTGGTCATTTTGGGGCCTGTTTCAGATGGACTTCTCTTTGTTTATTGGTCACTTTTTTTTTTATTCTTTGCATCTTATTTTTTTAAATTGAATACTTGATGTGCATATGGTGTTGAGAGTTTGGATATTTTTGGCTTCCCTTATAGATTGTGGGAGTCTATTTTGACAAGTGGCTTAATTTAATTGCAGTTCAGCTTCCTATTTTCAAATTCTTCTTTTTGAGCTGTCTGAGTTTGTGTATAAAGTAGGTCTACCATGTCGTGTAAGAACTTTCATGATCTGGTTTATAACTGTGTCTTTTTATTCAAATCCTGTATTCATTTGTCTTTGTCTCATCTGTTTCAGGAACATTTATCTTTCTGCTATTTTTAAAACATCCCAGGTTTGCTTTAGATATGGGTATTTATTCTTGCTTCTCCCCTGCCTAGAATACTGTTGTTCAATTTGCTTGTAATACCTGTACCCTCACTTCAAGATTTGTTTGTGTCACTTCTTCAGACAGCACTTCCCTGACTACCATTTTAAGAATAGATACCTTTTAATTTCCCCCACCTAATCATACATTTCCTACCTTACTTATGATTTCTGCACAGCTGCTATCTGATAGAATAAATTCATTTACTGAAGGAGTGCGCTCTGACTATAGTATACACTCCTGAATTTTGTCTTTTTCATAAGCTTCTCAAGCGACTCACAGAAGCCTGGCACATTAAAAAAATATTTGTTGAATGAGTTAATAAATGTTTCCTGGTTCCTTATGCATTAGATAATTATGATAATGCCTGTCCTGGAAATCTCATGTTTATTTTTCCTGAGTGTTAAATGAAATATTATCTGTGTTGTACACATCTGTCATTTTTTTAAAATGCTCTTACTCTATTAGGGAAATCTTTGATTTACACATTTCGGAGGTATACAGAGACCTACTTACTGCTCTTCAGTGAAAGAATCAGATGTTTGTTTTTCCAGCTCCCTTAGATGGGGTGATCACTGTTTAGGTTTGTTTGGGACTAAAGTTTTCTCTGAGTTATGGGATTTTAGTGCATGTTTCCTATATTTGGCAAATCATATGCTACTACCTTAGAGTTTGACTGTGTGTTCAGTGATGTAAAGAAGTTTCATTCCAGCCACAGCAGGGATAACCAGGGTTCAAGTGCTGTTGTGGCAGCAGCCAGGTGTCTGGTATTCAGACAAAACTCATCCTATATCACATTCTCTTTTTATTAATGAAGTCACCCATTCTCCTAATATTCCTCTGCAAACCTTTGTTTTTGGTTAATTCAGTAAAGGGGAGTTTCTCTTGTTTGTAGATGAGAAACCTGGCTGGTACACTCTTGAAACAATTTAGACTATAAAAGCATTCTTTGTCATTTTTTATTAGTGTAGCACAGAGCCCAGCTAAACATCTAGATAGTCAGTTTAAAACTCCTGCAAATATAAAAGGTTTTGCTGAAATGGGTATTGTATGTGTTTTAAGGAGTTTGATTATAGGGAATCTCGGGCTGAGTAGGAAAAATCACTTTATTTTCTAGTTTTTATACCTGTTGTGTTGTATTCAGACACACTTCCATGGTACAGTAGGTGGAAATGAATTTCATTCCCTTAATACATGGAGGTGTTTAGTTCCCTTAGACCATCTAGTAGTAGCTGATCATATAATAACCAGTTGAGAAGAAAATCCACTATATCTTACACGGCAAAGGAGCCAGGAACATGACAGAGCTGACTCATAAGGTAGCTGTGTCTATAGAGACAATAAAAACTCATCATAGAATCTCCCGTAACTTGGGGGAATCTTCCTGTTACGCAGTTTTCTTATTACTGCTTTGTCATAAAGGAAAACTTGAAGAACATTTTAGAGGGAATTTAAAAGTTTTTTCAATTACCTTTTGATGTATAGTGAGCAACCATATAAGCTCAATGATATATAATAGAAAGTGTTTATTGCACATGTATATGTGTTCAGCCTGGGTTGAATAGGTTTTCCTGCTGATTTTGGCTGGTTTCTGCTGGAATGACTTAGGTGACTCAGTTCTGTTCCATGTGTCTCTCATCCCCCAACAATAGGCTAGCCTAGGGATAGTCTCATGGTGATGGCAGAAAGCTAGGAAAGCAAATAGAAACTGGCATGCCTTCTTGAAGCCCAGGTTTAACCCCCTGAGCCACCCAGGTGCCCGGGAAGCCCAGGTTTGAAACTGGCATGTTGTGAATAATTCTGCTGTTAACATGGGTGTACAAATATCTCTTTGCGACACTGCTTTCAATTCTGTTGGATATATACCCAGAAGCTTATTATGGTAACTCTATTTACTAAAGCCAGTATGGAATTCTCCATAATTGTATTCTTGTGTAGGATAGAAATCACTTTGCTAATCTTGAGAAACTATGACCAAAATGGCAGAGGACTTATTCTATAGAGTTCAGTTTATTAAGAGGATGTTTGATTCTAAAAGCATCCATGGAAATAAATGAGGCTATACTTGAGATTAACTTAAAGTGTACATGCTTCATATAGATGTTTAAAAAAAGAGAGATGCTATTTTTTTAATTAAAAATTTTTTTTATTTACATATAATGTATTATTTGCCCCAGAGGTACAGGTCTGTGAATCGTCAGGCTTACACACTTCACAGCACTCACCATAGCACATACCCTCCCAATGTCCATAACCCAACCGCCCTCTCCATAGCCCCCTCCCCCTGGCAACTCTTAGTTTGTTTTGTGAGATTAAGAGTCTCTCATGGTTTGTCTCCCTCCCAATCCCATCTTGTTTCATTTTTTCCTTCCCTACCCCCCGAGCCCCCCATTCTGCCTCTCAAATTCCTTATATCAGAGAGATCATATGATACTTCTCTTTCTCTGATTGACTTATTTTGCTCATCATAGTACCCTCTAGTTCCATCCACATCGTTGTAAATGGCAAGATTTCATTTCTTTTGATGGCTGCATAGTATTCCATTAGATCTATACACACACACACACACATATGTATATGTGTGTGTGTGTGTGTGTGTGTGTGTGTGTGTGTATCTCCCATCTTCTTTATCCATTCATCTGTTGATGGACATCTAGGTTCTTTCCACAGTTTGGCTATTGTGGACATGGTTGCTATAAACATTTGGGTGCACATGCCCCTTCGGATCACTACATTTGTATCTTTAGGGTAAATACCCAGTAGTGTGACTGCTGGGTCATAAGGTAGTTCTACTTTGAACTTTTTAAGGAACCTCCATGCTGTTTTCCAGAAGAGAGATGCTTATTTTTAATTATGAGAGTAATAAATGTGTATTTTAGACTCTTCAGAAAATTCGGCTTATTTCTTCATGTTAATGATTCAAAGCACTTTGATATAAAATGGTCAACTCTGCTTAGCAAAGTAGCAATGTCAAGAGTGGCTTGGATGGGGGTTAGTTCCCCATAATCTTCAGAGCTGTTCATCCACCCATTATATGAAAATCTTTTCTCCATTGTATGATGCCAGACAAACAGAGCAGCAAGAATCCCTTACCAATCATATCATCCCTTCTATATCCCCCTGTTTTATATATATGTCAGTGGATTTTAGTTGTAATTAGGAGGAGGAATTGGGAGAAGTATATATATTTTCTATTGTGTTGGAAATAGAAGTTACAGAATTACTTTTTTTAAAGTTTTTAATGGTTACCAACCTATTGTATAAATTGCCACAGCCAAATAAACCATTCATTTGCCATACATTGTGGTTTTTTCCAATTATCCCCTATTCAGGAAGACTTTCCTTTGATAGATACTGATGGAAAAACATCTATTTCTGAGGGCTGTCATTAACTATTTTTAATGTAAGTGGTGGTTTTCCTTGGTTTAATTAAGCAACGCCTAGATAGTGCTGTTTATGGGGTCCTACAAAGTTCTGAAAATATGTTACTTAAATGCTTTGAATTTCACTGAGCTTCATGGCATTGGTACCTGTTAAAAAGTGCATATCTTCATAAGGGTTAAATCTCAGAACCTTATTAGCATTTTCCTCCTTTTAAAAAAATTAACATATAATGTATTATTTGCTTCAGGGGTACAGATGTATGAATCATCTGTCTTACACAATTCACAGCACTCACCATAGCATATACCCTCCCCAATGTCCATAACCCAGCCACCCTATCCATTCCCCCACCACCCAGCAACCCTCAGTTTGTTTTCTGAGATTAAGAGTCTCTTATGGTTTGTCTCCTTCCCTGGTCCCATCTTGTTTAATTTTTCCCCTCCCTTCCCCCCACGAACCCCTGCCCTGCCTCTCAAATTCCTCATATCAGAGAGATCATATGATGATTATCTTTCTCTGATTGACTTATTTCATTTATCATAATGCCCTCTAGTTCCATACACGTTGTTGCAAATGGCAAGATTTCGGGGGTTTTGATGGCTACATAGTATTCCATAGTATATCTGTACCACATCTACATTATCAATTCATCAGCTGATGGACATCTAGGTTCTTTCCATAGTTTGGATTGTGGACATTGCTGCTATAAACATTCGGGTGTATGTGCCCCTTCGGATCACTACATTTGTACCTTTGGGGTAAATACCCAGTACTACAATTGCTGGGTCATAGGGTAGCTCTATTTTCAACTTTTTGAGGAACCTCCATACTGATTTCTAGAGTGGCTGCACCAGCTTGAAATGGAAACAGTGAAGAGGGTTGCCCTTTCTCCACATCCTGGCCAATATCTTTCGTTTCCTGACCTGTTAATTTTAGCTATTCTGACTGGTGTGAGGTGGTGTCTTATTGAGATTTTGATTTGTATTTCCCTGATGCCAAGTGATGTTGAGCACTTTTTCATTTGTCTGTTGGTCATTTGAATGTCTTCTTTGCAGAAATGTCTGTTCATGTCTTCTGCCTGTTTCTTGATTGAATTATTCTTTGGTGTTCAGTTTCGTGAATTCTTTATAGATTTTGGATATTAGCCCTTTATCTGATATGTCATTTGCAAGTATCTTTTCCTATGTTGTCAGTTGTCTTTTGGTTTTGTTGACTGTTTCCTTTGCTGTGCACGAGCTTTTCATCTTGATGAAGTCCCAGTAGTTCATTTTTGCCCTTGCTTCCCTTGCCTTTAGCAATATTTCTAGGAAGAAGTTGCTGTAGCTGAGGTCGAAGAGGTTGCTGCGTGTATTCTCCTTAAAGATTTTGGTGGATTCCTGTCTCACATTGAATTCTTTCATCCATTTGGAGTCTCTTTTTGTGTGTGTGGTGTAAGGAAATGGTCCATATTCTTCTGCATGTGGCTGTCCAATTTTCCCAACACCAATTTATTAAAGAGACCATCTTTTTTCCATTGGACGTTCATTCCTGCTTAGGCAGAAATTAGTTGACCATAGAGTTGAGGGTTCATTACTGGGCTCTCTATTCTGTTCCATTGATCTATGTGTCTGTTTTTTTGCCAGTACCATACTCTCTTGGTGATGACAGCTTTGTAATAGAGCTTGAAGTCTGGAATTGTGATGCCACCAACTTTGGCTTTCCTTTTCAACATTCCTCTGGCTATTTGGGGTCTTTTCTGGTTCCATATAAATTTTAGGGTTATTTGCTCCATTTCCTTGAAAAAAGTTGATGGTATTTTTATAGGGACTGCATTAAATGTAGTTGCTCTGGTTACCATAGACATTTTCACAATATTTGTTCTTCCAATCCATGAGCATGGAACATTTTTCCATTTCTTTTTGTCTTCCTCAATTTATTTCATGAATACTTTAGCCTAGCTGGATATAGTATTCTTGGCTGCTTATTTTTATTATTTAGTGCTCTGAATATACCATGCCAGTCCTTTCTGGCCTGCCGGCCCTCTGTGGATATATCTGTTGCCAATCTAATATTTCTACTGTTGTATGTTATAGACCTCTTGTCCTGAGCTGCTTTCAGGATTTTCTCTTTGTCATTGAGACTTGTATGTTTAACTCTTAGAGGATGGGATGTGGACCTGTTTTTATCAATTTTAAAGGGGATTCTCTGTGCCTCCTGGATTTCGATGCTTGTTCCCTTTGCCATATTAGGGAAATTCTCTGCTCTAATTCACTCCAGTATACATTCTGTCCTTCTTTCTCTTTCTTCTTCTTCTGGGAACGCAGTTATTCTAACAGTGTTTTATCTCATGGTATCACTTTTCTCTTGAATTTTTCCCTCGTGGTCCAGAAGTTGTTTGTCATTCTTGCTCAACTTCTTTATTCTCTGTCATTTATTCTTCTATATCATTAATTCTCTCTTCTGCCTCATTTATCCTAGCAATAAGAGCCTCCATTTTTTACTGGACCTCATTAATAGCTTTTTTCATTTCAACTTGGTTAGATTTTAATTCTTTCATTTCTCCAGAAAGGGATTTTATTTCTCCAGAAAGGGATTATCTAATATATTCCATGCCTTTTTCGAGCCCAGCTAGCACCTTAAGAATCATCATTCTGAACTCTAGTTTGACATCTTATTAATGTCCTTATTGATTAGGTCCCTAGCCATTGGTACTGCCTCTGCCTCTTGTTCTTTTTTTTTTTTTTTTTTTTTTTTTTTTTTTTTTTTTTTTTTTTTTTTTTTTTTTTTTTTTTTTTTTTTTTTTTTTAGGTGAGTTTTTCTATCTTGTTGTCTTATCCAGATAAGACTAGATGAATGAGAGAACAAAATACTAAAAGGATAGCGATGACTTCAGAAAAATAAACACTAACCAAATTGGAAGAGACCTGAAACTGGGGCAAGATGAAAGGAGAAAAAAAAAAAGGAAAAAATAGACATATATATTAGACTGGTGAGTAGAACAGAGCTACTCACTTGGTTTTGGGTATATTTTGGTCTGTTAGAAGAAACTCGTCTTCCAAATGTTAAAGAAAGAAAAACATATATATATACAAAAATAAAGGTAAACACAGTGAAGGGATGGAATATGACTCCCAATGATAAAAATTTAAAAAAGATTCCGAAAAAGGAATTGATAAGTAAGAAGTTGGTTAAAAAAAAGAAAGAGGAAAGAATGTGATGAGGGTGGAGATTAGGACAAACCCATGTGCTAGATTTAGGGTATGTTTTGATTTGTTAGAAGAAACTGTATCACAAAATTTTAAAGAAAGAAAACCTATATGTATACAAAAAATAAGGTTAAATACAGTGAAGGGATAGAATAGGACTCTAACAATGATAATTTAAAAAGAATTTTTAAAAAGGTATTGAGAAGGTAAAATAGTTAAAAAGTTTAAAATAGGAAAGAGGAAAAATTTTTAAAAAGTAAAAGAAAAAATAAAAAAATTTAACTTTGTAAGACTAAAGAATTATGGGGGAGGGGGGAGACATGAATTCTGTGTGTTGTTTTTCCCTAGCTCTGGTGTTCCACGGTTCTCATTGATCAGCGAACTTGGTCTTGGCTGGATGTTCTTGCTGATCTTATGGGATAGGGGCTTGTTGCAGTGATTCTCAAATGTTTTTGCCCAAGTCAGAATTGTACCGCCCTTGCCAGGGGCCAGGCTAAGTAATCTGCTAGGTTTTGGTCTTGGGAGCTTTTGTTCCCTGAATGCTTTCTGTACAGATTTGGAGGATGGGAATGAAGATGGTGGCCTCCCAGCCTCCCCCCTTGGAGGAGCCGAGAGCTCAGGGCCCCGCTCCTCAGTGTGTGCTCAGAGAAAAACAGTCAATCCCTCCTATCTCCCCGGTCTCTGGCTCCACTCCATGCTCACCCAGCCTATGACCAAGCATTTCTATCTCTGGTGCGTTGCCCTGTTTGGAGTCTCCAAACCCAGCAGATTCCTGCAGCATGCTCCCAAGCTGCTCTTCCTGGAGGAGAAAGGGGGGGGGTTCTCCCTGGATCTGGCACTTGTGGGGACCCTGCGCAAAGAGCAGTGGCCCGACTGTGGCTCATATCACAGTTTGTGGTAACCCTGAGGTGAGAGCCCATTCCTTGGCTCCACCTCATTAGCCGTCTTCTCTGCTCTGATACCTGGGAGCGCTGCTGCACTCAGGCACCCCCAGTCTTTCTGTGACACTGAGGGACCTGAGACTACACTGTCACTGTGAGGGTTCCAGGCCTCGCTTAGACTCTGGAGCAATGTCTCTCAGTGGAGCAGACTTCTAAAAGTTCTGATTTTGTGCTCTGCTGCTTTACTGCTTCATGGAAGCCAGCCCCTCCCCGCCTCCCCCCATCTATCTTCCCGTATATTGCCTCAGCTTCATTTTTCCACACATCCACATTCCTTCAAGAAAGTAGTTGCTTTTCTGTTTGTAGAATTGCTGCTGTTCTTCTCTTCCTTCTCCTGTTGAGTTTGTAGGTATTCAGAATGGTTTGTTAACTATCTGGGTCAACTCCTGGGACCCAAGGATATTTAGGTCTCCTACTCCTCTGCCATCTTGCTTCCCCCCCCACCCCTGCATTTTCATTTTAATGCAAGGAGGTTTTGGTATGTCTAAACCAGCTCTGTCCAAGAGAACTTTTTCTTTCTTTCTTTCTTTTTTTTTTTGTTTTTAGATTTATTTATTTATTTGAGAGAGAGTGTGAGCATGTATGAGAGTGAGGGAAGGAAGGAGCAGAAGGAGAGAATCTTCAAGCAGATTTTTCCACTGAGTACAGAATCTCATGCAGGGCTCTTCCCCACAGTCCATGAGGCCATGATCTGAGCCAAAACCAAGGGTCAGATGCTTAACCCCCTCAGCCACCCAGGTACCCCAAAGAGAACTTTGTATAATGGGAATATTTTTCTGCTTTGTCTAACACAGTGCCCATTAGTGACATGTGGCTATTTACCACTTGAAAAGTAGCTAATGAGAACTGAGAAGCTAAATTTTGAATTTTATTTATTTTTAGTTTATTTAAATTCAAATAAGCACTAATAGCCTATGGCTATCATATTGGACAGCAGAGGCATAATATACAAGGACACCAGACATCTGAGAAACAGAAAGCTTGAGATGGAGGGGAGGCTGCTGTCCTTTTTTGTGAATTTGACTTTGGTACACCTCAGATATTTACTTTCCTTTCTGGAGATGGCCCTGTCCCATTAAGGAATGTTCAAACCAATGGAGATATTAAGAAATCATCCTTCTGAGCTAGTGTTTTAAAAGAAGTTTCAGTTTAAATCCTAAAATTACTTTCAGGCCTCAGAAACCACTCTTACTCTGCATTGAAAGCATCTTTTCTTCATAGAGCCCAAGTTCTATAAAATCTCAGTAGGAGTTTCATTATCACCATTATATTAATAATAACAGGCACCACAAAATGAGTAATTATAGCATAAACACTTATTTAGTGAGAGCCATGTGCCACATTCTCTCTCATTTTCTTGTTTAATGCAAGAATCTTTTGAGGTTGGTGTCGGTATTACCTTGAGAGTATATGAAATAAAGATGGAAAGTAATTAAGCCACTTAACTAGGTTCATGTAGCCATTAAAAGTGTGGGGGCTGGGTCCATACCAGGCAACTGGGCTCCCTTTCTTACTCCTAAACACTCCTGCTTCTCTGGACCTACCCATCAGAGAGATACCACATCATCATTCAGACTCTGTCAAAAGGGAAACATCAAAGCAGAGGGCCCAGGGATGATCTGAATAAGCCTGCTATTTAGAGACAGGCAGACCTTGGCCTCCCATTGTGATCGTATTACTATCTAAGTTTGCATTTACTATTTAATTTCCCTGGGTCTCAACTGCATTATCTCTACAGTAGGCAGAGTAATTCCTACCTGGCAGTATATTTGGATGGGCTGCACAAGGCATTGAATAAGATCACATAAGTAGTTTGTGCTAAAGAAAAATGCATACTTTGTCCTTGCAATCACCACTGTTGTTAGATTTAATACATAGGCAGATGCACAGATTTTATAATTACCTACACTGTCATTGTCCAGCGTAACACCTTAGGTTTTGCGGGTTTGTTTTTAACTTTAATCTATTTATGGTACTCACTAGATACAGAGCTAACAATCTAGTTTGGTTTCTCTGGTGCCTCAGCCTCCAAGTTTCATTCATACTATACCCTGTGGAATGTCCACCTTCCAGTTCATGTTGTCTCACCCTCTTATCATCTGGAGGCAGAGGTGGACAAGCAGGGATGACTAGAGATCAGAAAATTGAGAATATAATTAACTCAGGGCAGTTTGAATCAGTAACATGGGATGGAGGGCTCTGGTTGAGGTTAAGAGTTAAAAAAAAAAAAAAGTAGTTAGCACTGAAGATGTGCTGGGCAGGAAAACTATAGAGGCCGGGAGTTTGGGAGCTAAGGAAGCAGGAAGATATACAGCCGAATACAAGGTGGTCCTACTAGGGTAGTAGGCAGTAAAGGAAAGTTGGCCACTGTGGGAGTTACATCCCCTTTTCAGTGGGTGGTGTCTGGTGCCAGGATAGAAGGATTATACTTTAGGTGGCTTTAAATGGATTTTGCTGGGCTTGACTGGTTCCCAATAGCAGCTTAAAAGGGGCATTTGAATTTTAAGAGAAAACAAGCCTCAAGATAAGGCAATGAAGTCTGAGGATTTCACTTCAGCTAGGGGAAGCACTTATCACTAGGGACTGTCTTCACAACAGTCCTGAAATCTCAGTCCTGGTTCACCTTCCCTGCCTGTGGATGCCAGCTCTTAGCAGGCAGGGGCTTTGTGAAGTTCTGAGTAAACTCTGAGTGTACCTGGATGCTCAGATAGAAAATTGAAATACCCCTGGGTCCAATTAGAACCATTCCTACTGGGGCACCTGGGTGGCTCAGTGGGTTGAGGCCTCTGCCTTCGGCTCTGATCATGATCTCAGGGTCCTGGGATCGAGCCCCACTTTGGGCTCTCTGCTCGGCGGGGAGCCTGCTTCCTCCTCTCTCTCTGCCTGCCTCTCTGACTGCTTGTGATCTCTGTCTGTCAAATAGACAAATAAAATCTTAAAAAAAAAAAAAAAAGAACCATTCCTACTTTCAGCTCTTATTTTTGCTAAAACAAATGCAGGGTCTTAGATAGCTTGCCCATCTACTTAGTTGTATTCAAACTAAAGACCTTTGAATCTGACTCCTGAAGGAGCTGAACTTATCCTCCCAGATCAGCTAAGGTGTGAGAGTTGAAAGCATCCTGGAATGCAAATAGCTTCCTCACTTTTGTTACATTCATTGGAAGGTTCTGAAAGTCACTGGGGCATCCAAATTAGCTTTTAATGATGAACTTCAGCAAACAAAACAAAACAAAACAAAACAAAAACCTTAAAAGAATTTGTGGAAGGGGAATGGAATGAAACCATGGGATTCCTGTTTGACATCTCCACATAGTCATTTCCTGGGGCTTGAAGCAGGAGGAGATCTGTGTGGGAACAAAGTGGAGGGTAGGTGGGTAGAGTTGGGAGTGAATGTGCTGAGGTCAGATGACTCAGCTTGCATCCTGTGCACAATCTGTGACCCTAGGCAAGTACTTAACTTTCTTTGACCATGTTTCTTTAGGTATAAAATCAGAATTATAATATGATAGCAAATTTGAAACTATTAGCTGTGCTAAATGTATAAAGTATTAACACATTTTCTAGCATTTAAGATATATTCAGTACATATTATTGATTATTATTATTTCTGGCTTCCAGGTTTTTAATTTTTTTTCAAGTTTATACTAAATTATCAACTTGATTCTTCCCCCTCCTCCCTGCCTGTTCTCCACTACCATATCATATGTAATCATAGCAAATGGAAACTGGATCCTTATCCATCATGAGAGAAATATAAGTACTGAGGGGTCAAATCAGTATATTTTAGGATATAATAGAAATCTTAGCTAATTCCCCTCTGATTAAGATTCATATTTTGGGGCTATATCTTAGGACAAGAAGTCTGATGTATATCTGTGAAATGTGAATTACAGCTTTCAGCAGTGGAAGACATTTGTATAAACCACGCTAGTTAATAGATTCCTCATTACTGAACTGCATGATGATATACCTCCTTCTTTTCTCTAGACATGGTCTTTGAGAAATTAAGGTAAACATTTTTAATTAAATTTTTGTTTCTTCCTTTTCAATGGCAACTCTATATTCTGGCTATCATTATTTTACTTCTGCCCTTTGGTTAATATAAGATGAAACTGTCAAAAAGACAAAAACCATCTTCACATTTTTTTCCAAGGTGATCCACAAAAGGCTTAAAAGACAACAGCCATTCAAAAATATCTGCTCTCTCTCTTTCTCCTTGGGGAGGCACTGGGGGACTCATGAGGGTTTGAAGTCAGAACTAGGTTCCATTTGTTGTGGAGGAAGAATTTCCTCTGCCCTTCAAGGTCCTTCTAGCTAGACTAGGAATCAGATTGACATGAGACAGGTGAGCCTGAGAAAAACAAATGTAACAGCATATTTACAGGAATTAACACAGACATGGAAATTCCAAAAGACAGTGAGGCAACGTGAGTCTTATGTGCACTAAGGAGAGTGGTAAGGGTCTGAGTAAACAAAGAGGAGAACTACTATTGGGGGGGCGGGGGAGATTGAAAGGAAATATTTGAAAAATAAATGTTGTATTATTGTGTAGATAAGTTTCTTAGTTAAAGAGGAATCTCTGTTAATAGTTCTATTCCTGGGGTGTCTGGGTGGGCAGTTGTGGTTAAGCATCTGCCTTTGGCTCAGGTCAGATCCCAGGGTCCTGGAATGGAGCCCCATGTCAGGCTGCTTGCTCAGAGGGGAGCCTGCTTTTCCCTCTCCCTCTGCCTGCCGCTCCCCATGCTTGTGAACTGTCTCTCTCTCTCCCTCTCCCTCTCTCTGTCTCTCAAATAAATAAATAAAATCTTTAAAAAACACAGTTCTCTTTCTGATAGCAGGGGCAGTGAAGGTGGAGGTAAAGAGCTTTTTCTGAATTTTCCAGGTTTTGTTTGCTTTTAACTGAAAATAATATTCATGCCAAAGTGGCCCATCTTCCTTGGCCCCTGCACAGTCTTACCACTCCTCATAAGTCAAGCGACCTAGAACAAATTGTGTAAACTTTTGTTTAGTGTTCTCATCTGTAAATGTACAATAATAAGCCTATGAGTAAGAGATGAGCTGAGGAGAGCCTGGAGCAGAGTTAAACAATGATTCTCATCTTTCATGAGCCTAAGTGTTTCTTGTAAGTTCTGTAGGTAGATCTGTTGTTTACTAAAGACTGAGAAACTTTGTATTAGATGTAAATAACAGTAATTCCTTTTATTTTACTTCCATGTAGGCTAAAACAGATCTAATATTGTATTTCATGCTAAGAGATAATTTATTTAAATAACATCATATAATTTCAGAATTAGAATATGCCTTAAAGGTCATATTTCGAGTTCTCCTTGATGTATGATTTGTTTTTATAACCTTCCTGACAAGTGGTCTTTAAACTTTTCTTTAAATGCCTTCAGTGATTAAAAATCTACTATTCTGTTAGAATTATTTTTATTCTTTTTTGTTTTGTAATTTGGTCAGAACTCCCTTTTCAGCTACTCAGAAAAAGTTGAATCTTATTTTTATAGGGAAAGTTTTATGTATTGGAAGATGGCCGTGATGTCCCTTTGAGTCATTTCTTGCTCATGGTTAGAAGCCAAAGAGTGATTTCCAAACTGGGTGATCATGAGACCTCTATGGAACTTTTAAAATAATACAGCTTTCTATTCTTGTTGAATCAGAATAACCATGGTGGATCCCTGTTGTCAGCTATTTTAAACAAATTCTTCAGGAGATTCTGTGTGTGCAGGAATCTCACTTCCAGGGATTTTCAATTGGGAGCATTTTTGCACCCCCAGGGGACATTTGACTGTATCGGGGGACGTTTTTGGTTGTTACAACTAGAGTGTGCTACTGGCAAGGAGTAGAGGCCCAGGATGCTGCTAAACGTTCAAAAAGGCTACAGGACAGTAAGGAATTATCCAGCCCCAAGTGGCATGGTACTAACGTAAAGAAATTTTTATTCCATTCTAATATGACATAGATTTGACTTTCCTCAATATTGTGGCTGACCTCCTAACTATTGTGTAAATGTCCCCTAAATCTACTGCATGGTAAGGACCAGACACAATAAAGTCATGACGTTTAAGAAAAAGGATGTGAGGGGGCAATGCATTCCATTCTAGGATGATTCATTAAAAGTAGAATTTCAGATATTCTTGGGAAGAATACTAGAAACTGAGATTCCTCTAGTATATAACTATACTGAATATCATGGGATTTCAGTTTGGCAAATATGTTCATGACCCTAGGCTGCCCATGGAGACTGGAGGAACTCATTGACTCATCTTGGCACAAGACTGGCTCCCTGCTGCCCCCACTGCCACTGCTGCCACTGGCTCTTCCTCCTCCTTGTCCTCATCTTTCTCTTCCATCCTCTCTTCCTCCTTCACTTGTGCTGGAGAATCCTGCATAAGGACTTTTCACCCTTGGGCATGAGAATTTCCTTGACCTAAGTAATTTGGGATCACAACATGATGTGAAGAAGTCTTTTAGAACGTAGATATCATTTTTTTTAAAAAAAATCTCTTTGTGAAAGGTGGAATCTAGAGACCATTGTCTCATAGTGGACTTACAAGAACAAAATAATTTGAAGACGAAAATTCAACAATAGCCTCCTTATTCTAGCCAGTATCCACTTACTCCCTAAAACATTGAAATGGACTGTGAAATTTGGTGGAGGTGGCCTAAGTAATCATTTATTTAAGAAAAATGAAAACTCTAGAAAGCTGTAGACTGAATATGCAGACAGACAATGGCCAGACCATATATAAAAATAAACACTGACTCACAGTCAGCAACTAGCCCAGGAAATTAATCCATTTTGTACTGTAACCAGCCTAGGAAGCCAGCCTGCTATATGTCAGACTTTTGGGAAGTCAGACTATCTCTAGTAATAAGCCCAGAAAACCAACCAATAACCCCTATAACAATTGGCCTAAAATGGCTAGGACTTGATTAATAACTGACAGCTTCCCTGACTTTTGTCCCTGCTTCCAGCTTGGGAGCAACCAGAAATAGCCATATATGCATCCCTAACTCATCATATTGGATACCCTGCTTCTACTTAGCCTGCCTGTAGCTTCCCCGTGTCAACAGCTGCCAGTCACGGCATACCTAAAGTCTTCCTTTTTTTCTCGTAAAGCTTTCTTCTGCCTGCTGTTGAATTTCCTCCAAATGCAAGTGATGGTATCTGGCTCCCTTGATAGAGCAAGCTCTAAATAAATAGCTTGTGCTTATTCTCATTTGGATGGTCTTCATTTATTTCTACAGCAGTTTAATATTTTAAACAATATTCTCCCCAGAAGGAAACCATTATTTTATTTAATGCTCATCATGATGTTAGAGGAAGCTAAGATTGAACCCGGTTAAATGATGAAGAAATGGGGACCTATCATAGTTAGGAAAATTACCTGAAGTTATCTAGTTGGTCAGTAGCTGTGCTGAGATTTGAACCCCAAACATATGACCATCTCCCTCCCCCTAGTATCTTTCTCACAGACTTGATCCCCTAGCTTGTACCTTTTGGTTCTGTATCATGTTTGTGACTCCATATTTATGCCTAAGATTTTAGGCTTGCTTTATTTCCTCTCTAGTGATCTTGGACTCTTTACCTCAACTCAGTTCCCACCATGCCAAAATTACGTTATAGCCCAAGTTTGCTTCTTACAATAAGAGCAGCCTGGATCATAATAGTCTGTCCTCTAGGACAGGTGGGGCAAGGGAGAGATGGAACATGTGTATGAGGCCATCTAGGAAGAGGTAAAACTGTTACCATGTTGCCTGAAGTTACAGCAGAAGCCATGCAGAACACACGCTTCACAATTCCACTTCAGTCACTCTCCATCCACAGCAGTTTTGTTGAGTTCTTTTTACTGTCACATTAGGATTCCTAAATGAAATGTACACTTGGGGAGCTTGATCTGGGACAGAGAGGAGATGAGCAGAATTGAGTTCAGAGAGAAAGTGTGAGAGACTTTGACAGCCAGCAGTGAGAATGAATCTAGGTGGAAGTCAAAACTGAGAAGTGTCTTGTAGTGTCTAAGAAGGAGGCATTGGGGCCCAAAAAGACGGACAAGACTTCAACAAAAGGACTCTAGACTATGGCTTTTGAGATAAAATTTCCTTTTCATGCTCTATAGTGATATGGAAATAGATCTGTTGAGTTAGGCTCATGCTGGGGAAGAGAAAAGAAATGGGGAACTTTCTGAAAGATTACAAGTCCTTCCACTTACAGTCAGCCTGAAGGTGCTTCCCCAAACTCATTACCATGCAGCAATCTTGCCCTTTAAGATTTTTTTCAGTGCTGATGGCTAAACCTGACCTTTCATGTAAATGTATGTGAAACTGCCAGGACTCTGCCGCTGTTGACTACAGGAATGACAGAGATGGGATTAAAAAAATAGAGGTACCTTTAATCATTTTGCATTTTACAAGCTCACACAATAAAAACTGTGATCAATCTTCAGAGAAAGCACACCCTGGAAAGAGGAACTGCATTAAGGAGTAAATATCACTGGTTTTATTGGACTCCAGCTCTTGTTACAACCAGGTTCTAGAATCAGCCGCAAAGACAAGACTTTGTGAAGTCCCAGCTAGTAGTGGCTGCAAAAGAAACTCAGCTGCTCTGAAGGAATTCAGATGCTGTGGTACTGTCTGAACCAATTTCCTTTCACACTGGATCAGCGGAATTGAGAGGGAAAGGCAACCTTGGGGCATTTAAGAGAGAAATTCAGAGACAGGCCAGCTGCTCTGCTGTTGAAGATTTGCGTTCTCTGTTTTCACCCTGGATCCTTATTTCTTACCATTTAATGAATGGGCCTGTCAAGGCTTCCTGCCATACAGAAGGTTATGGAGTTGAGATTCCATCCAGAAGAGTTTTTTGAGACACCTGAGTACTTGCTTTGAATACTGCAAATGACTATTGAAACATGAGGCAGAAGAAGAATCAACTTATAAATAATGGAGAGCTTTGGGGCGCCTGGGTGGCTCAGTGGGTTAAGCCTCTGCCTTCGGCTCAGGTCATGATCTCAGGGTCCTGGGATCAAGCCCTGCATCAGGCTCCCTGCTCGGCAGGGAGCCTGCTTCCTCTTCTCTCTTTGCCTTCCTCTTTGCGTACTTGTAATCTCTCTCTCTCTAATAAATAAATAAAATCTTAAAAAAAAAAGAAATAATGGAGAGCTTTGCATGGTATTCAGCATAGTAACACTTGCCATTTATTTATTTTTTGTTTGTTTGTTTATTTTTACACTTGCCATTTATTGACTACTCACTGAAAGCCAGGGACTAGGCCAAACACTGATATGTTATTAGATTGATGTGTCTGTGAGTTTATCTTGTAAATCATCATTTAGGAGTGTATGTCTACTTTGAAATCTCAGTCATGTGCAGGGAGTAGTGAGCTGGCCGCTATAACCAAGAAAATAAGCAATATAACCAGAAGCGGAGAGAAAAGAATACAATTTAAAAGCTGGAGACTCGAGTTCTGAACAGTTCTGACAGTTCCAACAAATCACGGTTTTCCTTGCTCACCTGGTTTACTTTAGAGAAGGAGAGAATATGAATGAGCACATGTAAAAGTGCTTTGAAAGCTAAGAGGCTAAACAAATATAAAATTGAATATCAAGTTATGAGATAATAATTTAACCTGGATGGCAACTTATTCTTTTCTCTATTAATTATTGCTGAGTTATATGTCTCCAATTATGACATGGGTTTCTTATTTTCTTCCTGAATTTCTATCAGTGTTTGCTTAATGTATTTTGAAGTTATAGCATTCATGCCTGATGATTCCTGATTTCTGTATCCTTGTACGTATTGATTTTTTATTCTAATATTTACGGGTAACCCCACTGGTTGTGCCGATTTCTATATCTGCTAGGATTTTTGGTTTTGTTTTGAAAATATAGAAAACTGTGGCTATTTTAAGCAGCATTAACAACAGCAACAAAAATGGAATGACTCAAAGTAGCTCACAGAATCAAAGGAAAGCCCTAAGGGCCCATGTTTGAGAAAGCTTATAATAAAGGTGCTTGAGAAGACTGGGTGTTGCAGGACACCAACATCAGGAGGTGTGAAGACCAAATAATTCTCATCTCCATGTCATTCTTCTCATGATTTAAATTCTAGAGGAAAGCATTTCATAGTCCTAGATCAAGTAAAATATCTACCTGTTGCCCAATGGTAGCAAAAGGGTCTTTGGTTGACAGTCCCAGAATACTGCATCCAGAGGGAGAAAGGTGAGTTCTTAAAGAAAGATCAATTTGCTATTAACAGAAGAAAGAGAAATGAGTATTAAAGAGGCTAAAAGCAACAGAACTCCTCAACTATGACACGTGATTTACCTGCCAAAAATTATGATGTTATCATGTAAATCATATAAAATCCCAAACATGACGTATCAGTCAGCTTGGGCTGCCATGAGAAAACACTGAAGACTGGAAAGATTAAAAAATAGAAATTCATTTTCTCACAATTCTGAATCCAAGATCAAGGTGGCAGCTGATTTGATTTCTAGTAAGCCTCTCTTCCTTGTCCTCCACAAATGATCAAGTCAAGCCTTCCCCCAGATTCTTATAAAATTATGAGTGTAAACAATGTTTTACTTTTTAACCTAATCAGCTTTGGAGTAGTTTACTATGTGACAATAAGTAAACAAAATAGGCACCAAAGACTTATGGAGAAAAAAATACTTAAAATTGTTAGTATTCAATTTCTAACCTTTTTTTTTTTTTAATAAAGAAAAATGAGATTAATGTAGAAGAGCTCTTAAAACAATAATGTCGGGGCACCTGGGTGGCTCAGTGGGTTAAGCCTCTGCTTTGGGCTCAGGTCATGATCTCAGGGTCCTGGGATCGAGCCTCACATCAGGCTCTCTGCTCAGCAGGGAGCCTGCTTCCCCCTCTCTGCCTACTCTCTGCCTGCCTCTCTGCCTACTTGTGATCTCTCTGTATATATCTGCCAAATAAATAAATAAATAAAAAATATTTAAAGAAAAAACAACAGTGTCATGTTAAACTCTCATTGGAGAATTATTGAATCTTCATGATTTTTAAAGTTCCCTGTGTTTATGACTGAGCAAAAACTGGGGGGAAATTTCCCAAGGATATCCAATGACACAGTGGATTGAAAAACCAATAGCCTATAGCTGATGAGGTAATTCCCTCAAGGGAGAGTTTAACTTTCACATGAGTAGAAGAACAATGGAAAGGAGCTGGAGGAAAAAAACAGAACTATTCTATATTCTCTTGATTAAAGGCTGCTTCCTCCCTTTTTATGATGAATTTCTTCGTAGAGGCAAAATAAATGATGCCTCTTAGCACTCATTAATGAAGGCTCTACCTGCCATTCAGACAGAAAAGACTCTTCCTTGAAACTCTAGCTCCACATACATTTACATTCAGCACCCCAATGGATCTAAAAGTTAACAGATTCATTTTATTAAGAAGTAAGTAGGAATTAACACTACCCTCCAAAAAGGATAACAAAAAAACGCATTTGCCTCAAACTGCAGAAAAATACCGGGGCTATAAATGTTCTCTTTATTAGGCCTTTCAAATGGAATATTTTGAAGAAAACAAACAGCAATTGTAAGATTGTAAAGAGAAATTAGCATTTTGCTTGAAAGAAATGGCAATTAACAATGATGACAATGTGATTTATACTAATTGAGATTAAGTCAGACAAAATGGCAACATTAGTAATCATTTGAAGTGCTGTATTACTCATTATACTGTGCTTTGTAAACATCTCTCTTGAAATTAAAAAGTAATTAGTAGCATTTTAGTCATTTAATTCAGTCTAATTAGGATTTTCAAAAATCTACAGACCTGCTGTTGAAATCCTTTCCCATTTTGAATGGAGAAAACACATTCCTTTTTAAAAAAATCAACTTCTAATGCTCTTTCTTGATCTGTAGTCTTCATAAAAAAATAATAAAAGAGGAAAATGGTATAATTAGAAGCAATAGGTAGGAATTTACTTGAATTGGGCTAAATTTAAAAATTCAACTTATAATTCATGGAAGATGCATTTTAATCTTTTTTTTTTTTTTTTCCTGTGAGTGGAAAGCATGTTTTGTCAGGTGCTAAAAGGAAAGAAGTACTTATTATTCTTTTACTGGTCTAGTTCAGTCACATCTTCAGAATATGTCTTTAAAGAAAAAAAATAACTTTAGCCAGAGTTGTTATTTGGATGGCATTGGAATATAGAAAATTAAGTTTATTGCCAGGACTTTATGACTGGTGATAACATTTGCTCTGTGTACTTGATGAAAGGAGGAACTCTAACTCACCCTAAGGGGGAAATGAAGTTGAATGGCAGGGCCAAGAATGATTGCCTTTGTCTCTATCAGAGGTTGTAGCCGGACTGTGCACTTTCAGGCTGGATTTCCTTTTGTACCTTGATGATAATTGCTAATGATGGAGGTGTTTGTTAGAACGTATTAAGTGTATTAGTTTCTTATTGCCACTGTCACAAATTACCCATCAAATTGGTGGTGTGAAACAACACAGATTTATTATCTTACATATCTGGTGTTCAGAAGTCTGAAATGAGTTTCACTGGGCTAAAGTCAAGACATGAGCTGGGCTGTGTTTTCCAGAGGCTCTAGGGGAGAATCTGTTTTCTGGTCTCAGAGCTGATGAGGCCACTTGCAGTCCTTGGCTCATGGCCTCTTTCTTTCTTTAGACTAGCGAATACATTGCTCTGATCTCTACTTCCAGAGCTTTATCTCTTTCTCTGATTCTGACCTGCCCTTCCATTGTGATGTCTCTTTCTCTGCCTCTAATGTGCCTCCTTTCCTCTTTCACTTAAAAGGATTCTTATAATAACATTGAACCTGCCTAGATTAATCCAGGACAGCCTCTCACATCTCAAGTAAATTAGGAGTCTTAATTCCATCTGTAATCTGAATTTCTCCTTTCCATATATCACAACATATTCACAGGTTTCAAGAATTAAGATGTGGCCATTTTAGGGGACCACCATTCTGTCTACCACAGTAGCATATGAAGACTGTTAGATCTCAAGAAGGGTAGGGAAAGTGGGAATTCCTGGATCCTGCCCAGATCAAATCTATACCTTTCTGTCTCAGAGTTCTCTAAGGATGTGGCAGACATTCTTGAAAAAAAAAAAAAAAGTCAAATGGGAAGCAAAGAACCATTTTTATAGGTAGATTTGAGTCCCAGTAACCACTGCTGAAGTAAAGTGGGCTGAGCCATAGGGAAACATCCCTTTATTATTATTATTATTTTTTGCTAACTTGTTCAAAATAGCTTTAAAGTGTTCTTAACTTTCTCAGTTACCACCTAAGCTGTGCCCAACTATGCATCTAGTATCACCACACTCACATATTCATCAGTCCCTCTACACATACTCATTGAGCACCTGTGTTGTGTCAGGCACTGCTCTAGGTTCTAGAGATATAATATTGAATAAAACAGGCCAAAAAATAAATCTCATTCTCAAAAATGTACACTCTAGTGTGTACATAAAGTTAGCAGAAGATGCACAATATACAAATAGAGAATATAAATACGGAATTTGTTGTTTGGTGGTAAATGCAGTAGGGGATGGGGATAGAAACTGCAGAGATAGGGCATTTATGGTTTTAACTCAGTGTTCAAGGAAAGATCTCCTGAGAAGCTGACTTATGAGCAAAGACAGTAAGGAAGCGTGAGAGTTGGTCTTGTGGATATATAGGGCAAGAGCAGCCCTAGCAGAGAGAAAGTATAAACACTCTGATGATGGCTCTTGTGTGGCATATATAAAAGAGAAGTTAGCATGGGTACAGTACAGTGAGGTAGGGGGAGACCTAAAGGAGATTATATCAAAGAGATGCCCAGATTACATCAGACATTGTAAGGACTTTGGCCTCTACTCCAAATGAAATGGGAATTAGAAGGTATAGGAGTGATGACACCATCTGACCTAAGTTTCAAAAGGCTTACTATGGCTGGTAGGTTGAGAAAATTCTGTGGGTTATGAGAACAAAAGCAGGGAGGTGAATTAGGGGCTATTATCTAATCCAGGAGAGAGATGATGGGGGCTTAGACCAGTCTGATAAAAGAGGATATGATGAGAAGTGGTCACAAAGAAAGGATCAGAAAAAAGAGAACAGAAAGTGAGGACAGCCTCATGGGCTGAAGACAAAATACTGAGCTGGAGCTCTAGGTAGTTATTTATGTACTCATGAGGAGAGTCCAGTCAGTGCTCTGGACTCCTACCATTTTTGATTCGTATTTTTCCTTCCTGAGGGTTGATGAAAAGGGGAGATAGTATGGAAGGCATGGGGAAGGAAGAAGACCAACACAGGAAATTGCCGTTGCAAGTTTGTCTAATTTATTTGGATGCTTTCCCAGTGCAATGTGCTTGCCCTCAGTTGTATCCCTGTAGGGCCAAGTCTTCAGATGTACCTGCCAGTGAATGTGCAAGATTAATCGACATTATTTACAAATGAGAGAGGTCTGGGAGGACAGTGAAAGAACAGAAATTTACAAATGAAAAGCTGTGCATTTCTATTCTAGTGTATTCACTTTTTTAAAATATTTATTTATTTGTCAGAGAGAGAGGGAGAGCGAGCAAGCGAGCACAGGCAGACAGAATGGCAGGCAGAGGCAGAGGGAGAAGCAGGCTCCCTGCCGAGCAAGGAGCCCGATGTAGGACTCGATCCCAGGACACTGGGATCATGACCTGAGCCGAAGGCAGCCGCTTAACCAACTGAGCCACCCAGGCGTCCCATATTGTATTCACTTTTTAAGTTTTGTGGAGGTGCAGAGGGAGAGGGAGAGAGAATATCTCAAGCAGGGTCCACACCCGGCATGGAGACTGACTTAGTGCTCAATCTCACATCCCTGAGATCATGACCTGAGCTGAAATCAAGAGTCAGATGCTTAACTGCCTGAGACACCCAGGTGCCCCGTATTCACTTAATTTTTGTGAAAGTTTTGGCAAATCCTCTCTTTCTATGTGTAGCATCTTGCATCTTCCAAAGTTCATTGCAATAATATTTGTCACCTCCCCCCTGTTTTTCCAAAAATCTCTACTTCTCCATCATCAAATAGGGTCTAATTTCCCTCCCTTGAATCTGGACAGTCTTGTGACTTGCTACAACCAGTAGAATGTGTCTGGAACAATGCTGTGTGACTTCCAAGAGCAGGCCATAAAAGGAGATACAGCTTCTATTGGATCTTTGACACTGTGAGCTGCTGTGTGAGAAGTCCCAGTATCCCGTGGCTGTCCCAATGCAGAGGAAGCCCAAAGCCATAGAGAGAGAGGACATATATAGGTGTTTCAGCCCACAGCTCAGCTCAGGTCCCACCTGGTAGCCAGCATCAACCCCCAGACATGTGAATGAAGGTGCCACCGAGATCCTATTCTCCACCTTTGTGAGTCTCCCCAGGTGAGGCTGTAGACCATCTGGAGAAGAGACAAGACTTCTCTACTGTGCCTTGTCCCAAATCCTTATCCAAACAATCTGTGAACATAATCAAATGGCTTTTATTATGTATATGCCACTATGGTGGTTAATGTAGAAATAGTAACCTGGGATCTTAATTTTCTCATGTATAAAATGAAGATCATTTCACTCATTTCCTTATAAGCAGTAAAGCTTATATGAGTATGTTAAATTTTTACTTTATACCAGGAAAGCTTAAAAAAAGAAAACTTAAGCTTTATTGAGTGTTCATAAGGAACACAGTAGACATGCTTTCGAACATTTTGCGTGTATTCAATCCTAATCCTCACCACTTCTCTAGGAGATAAGTGGTATTATTAAACCCACTTTACAGATGAACAGACTGAGACACAAAGAAGATAAGTAACTTACCTGAGTTCTGGTACCTAGCTAATGGGTATGCTGAGATTTGAACCTAGGCAATGTGGGTCCAGAGTTTGTACCATTCATGTCTAGATTATGTCATTTTTCAAGGAGAAATAGGAATGACTTTTAAGAGTAGTAAATTGAATTGTAGTTTTACCTAAGCCCTTAGCATGTGACCTGGAGTCATTATACTCTGAGGCTTAGTTTCTGCATTCTTTGAATTGGGAAGGTGATTGCTTGAACCTCTCATCTGACTGGGTTTTAGTACGAATCATATGAGACAATGCATGTGACAGCTCTCTGAAGTCTGGAAATCTATAAGGTGGTAGCTATCCTTATCACTCCTATTAGAGGATTGATGTACGTAGATGTACCTTGATGTACCTAGAAATAGAACTTGGATCTTTGAAATACAGCTTTTAATCTGAAGCAATGCTAATCCTACTCTTCTGAAGAATCAACTTTGTCTTGATGAAAATCCAGGATCTCACCATTGCTTTTAGTTTTTTCTTTCCTTCCTTCCTTCCTTCCTTTCTTTTTCCAGAAATGGCTTTGGCAACATGACCTCCTAGATGTCCAGAGAAGAGGTGGTCCTCTTCTGATTCTTTCCCACACTTAGAGTCTTTGTTTCTCAGTTCTCATGTAACACTTCTCACACAAGCCAAGATATCCATTCAACACTTAGGCTATGAGAAAGAGACCTCAGCAACACACACCTGCTCATAGCAAAGTCCCAATTCTTCTCACCCACTTCTCAAAGCTTGTTCCACAAATTCTGCTTGGTTTTTACATTTCTATCCCTCTTGTTCCCTAATGTAACCTCTTTTACTAAGGATCCTCCCTTGTTTTTTGATACTGACAACAGACCCAGCTTCTTTGGTTTAATCCTAAGTATCAAAGTATTCTCATAACACCTTTTCAGATGGTCGCTCAGTTTTAACCATTTGATGAAGTTTCAGGTTTCTTTCCTGGTCCTGGGTACTGACTTGAAACCTAGCCAGTGTGGCTGGTTGGCACAGCCCATCCATTCAGATCAGGATCCTCATGCAGGAGCACTGAACGATAATCTGGGTAGAACTAGTCATTTTTGTAAGAGTGTGTAGGATGGCTAATGCAATCTTCATGGCTTTCTTTATTGTTTTAGTTTAATAAGACCATGCTTGTTAGTTGTAATTAGGTGTCAGTTTTATTAACTTCACTGTTGTAACAGCATAGCAGAAAGTGAATATATTCTATAAATGCTAACTTCTTTGGTGTGTTGTTTAGATTCCCAAAATAAATTAAGGCTAATATATTGACTTCAATTAGTGAACAGTAGAAATGAGGGAAGGGACAGAATCTGAGTGGGAGAATTAGAGGGACCTGCAATTATGGAGGAGTGGAGGAGTATAAAAAAATTAACCCAGTTAAATTGGATTTTAAGGACCATAAGGAGACATACTGGGGCCTTGGGGAACAAAGGAATATAGTCATTGCAACAGTGAAGAACATGGGCACTCTGGGTACACAAGGAAGAGGGCTTGGAGGTGCTGTGGCAAGGGAGTGATATAATCTGAATGGTAAACACTGGGCATGGAAATAGAGTCTTGTAGTGGTTGAGGAAAGGGTGGGAAGATTTCTAAGGAATTTTTAGATTGTCTATATGTGCTGTCAGAATGTGTCCTGTAAGTTTCTCTGAACTAACTCAGGACATGAGATATTGGATTTAAGGAATAAGAGAATACAGCAGGATTTCTCAGTTTTGGTACTGTTGACATTTTAGGCCATCTGATAATTCTTAGCTGTGGGGACGGTCCTGTGTATTGTGGACGTTTAGCAGCATCCTTGGCCTCTACTCACTAGATGCCAGCATCGTTATACTCCACTAACCATGATAACCAGAGATGTGTCCAGGCATTACTTAGTATCCCTTGGGGGACAAAATTGCCCCTGGTTGAGAACCACTGGGATAAAGGAATAACCATTATTAAAGTTATTGATATTTTGGATGCCTCCTTTGTGTCAGTCACTGCTCCAAGCACTTCACTTATGTTAAGCTTTATTTTTTATTTTTTAAAATTTTTTATAAACATATAATGTATTTTTATCCCCAGGGGTACATGTCTGTGGATCGCGAGGTTTACACACTTCACAGCAATCACCATAGCACATACCCTCCCCAATGTCCATTACCCCACCCCCCTCTCCCGATCCCCCTCCCCACAGCAACCCTCAGTTTTGTGAGATTAAGAGTCACTTATGGTTTGTCTCCCTCCTGATCCCATCTTGTTTCTTTTCTTCTTTT
>PISX010024095.1:10000-28645 GCA_004024625.1 Mellivora capensis | reverse complement strand
CATCAACAGATGAATGGATAAAGAAGATGTGGTATATATACACAATGGAATACTATGCAGCCATCAAAAGAAATGAAATCTTGCCATTTGCAACGACGTGGATGGAACTAGAGGGTATCATGCTTAGTGAAATAAGTCAATTGGAGAAAGACAACTATCATATGATCTCCCTGATATGAGGAAGTGGAGATGCAACATGGGGGGTTAGGGGTGGTAGGAAAAGAAGAAAAGAAACAAGATGGGATTGGGAGGGAGACAAACCATAAGTGACTCTTAACCTCACAAAACAAACTGAGGGGTGCTGGGGGAAGGGGGATCGGGAGAGGGGGTGGGGTAATGGACATTGGGGAGGGTATGTGCTATGGTTAGTGCTGTGAAGTGTGTAAACCTGGCGATTCACAGACCTGTACCCCTGGGGATAAAAATACATTATAGGTTTATAAAAAAACAAAAAAATTAAAAAAAAAAAACTTCCCAGAGGATGGGCTAAAGCTACTTAATTAGCATATTTGTTTCATCTTATTAAGGCTATTTCAAACAGACTACAGGCAATGGAATGAGGCCAATTTGTAGAACTGCAGTACAGTCATAACTCCTAGGATCCTAACCCAGTCCAAATCCCATAAAAATTCAGTATCTACCTTGGAAAGGCAGATGGCTTCCACTTATGTTTCTTTACTGAACTTTCCATTAATTCAAGCTTAGTAGGATGTATTAGCAATTGCAGAGACTCTTCCTTGGCCTGAAAGGGGAAGACCAGGAAAATTCTTCATCTCTAACAACCCTTGCTAATAAATCTGATCTAAATGCCTTCTATGATCAAGGTGCTATCATCAATCACTTCAACTAAAACCAGAGACAAATTTTAGCATCTTTTCTAATTCTATGACTTCTGTTGTAGGGAAAACTCCCCCAAGAATATTCATAAATAAGGAATCTATTGTTATCCCTCTGAGAAATTCCTCCCAACCACAATCCCAAGTAAACAAGGCTGACCTAGTTTTGGAGAGAGCTTGCAGTCATTTCAGAGCTGTACAATCTATTGGTGGTGCTCCCTTAAGCACTTGGAGCTATTTTATAACCATTCCTGGGGTGCCATCACTGTGTTTTCAGGAGGAAACCAAGTTCATGTTTAGATTCTATGTAGGAGGCATTAATTCCAGGGGCACAAGAATATTATTGGGGCCCTTCCAAGTGAGACTAACAAAAATTGGAGGGCACAAATTGACCCTACCTCTGAAATAGCCTCCTGGCTGGCTGAGAAATCTTAAAATTACCAATTTAGTACAAATCACAGTCTGGTCATAGTTTTTAAAGGACAGACCAAGAGGAGTCAGTGTAATACATCCTGTTTGTCTACACCACCCGCCAGGTGGCTTTCATCTGCTCAAGCAGGAAGCCGACCAGGTAAATAGCCTCTAGGGTGGAGACAGTCCACTACTAGAAAATCTTTCTAAGGTAGCACCTTCAAACTCTTCAAAGTGCCCATTTGGAATGGTTGCCTGAGGAGGCCCTGGGCTTCCCCAGCAACGGCTGCTCGCTGGTGTCAATTGTTGAATGACACCCAGTTAGGTCATCTGGCCCACCTGCGGAAAGGCAGTCAAGATTCCTCCAGCTCCGCCTTCAGCGGGAAGGTTAAGGCATGCTATGGGTTAGAGTTAGGCAAACACAAGACAGGGTACTTATAATAACCTGCTCCGGAGACTCAGGCTCCGCCAGTGCTCGCCCTGTTGCCAGTCCCTGGCCACAGTGAGCTGGCAACTGGGACACGTGCAGCTCGTACCTTGCCAGCCACCCTTGGGCAGCCGGGCCCTCCAGGCACCTAGCGCCACAGCCCACCATCCCCAACCATAGCCTCCAGGATGGAGGGGGCCCACACCCTGGACATCACTGTGAGCTGCTTGCTGAAATGGGCGATAGGAAGGGCCCCCAGGAACTTACTGTCTCCTGGGTCCCAGGCTTCTGAGGCAATCAAGGCTACCAAGTGTCTCTTCTTGGAGGGCGCTACAGCCAGTCCGCACAACCCAGCCTTGGCGGGGCAGTCCAGATGACTCCAGCCAAGCCTTCAGCCGGCAGAGGCCTTTTAACCCCAGGAACCTGCTCTGGAGACAGACACTCCTCCTTCGAGGACCCGCTTTCCCAGTGCCCGCTACACCTGCGCCTGCGTGCACAGGCGCGGTAGCACCCGTGGCGAGCCGCGCAGCGCTGGCCCTGAAGACCTGCGCGACTCTGGCCGCCTGGGTAGTTTCCAGCGTGGAAGGAGCCCACCTTCTGAAAGCACCCTAAGGTAACATGCGCAAATGGGCAACAATCAGTTCCCGTGTGGATTTGCTGCCTCGTGGGGTCTGGACTTCGCAAAGAACCAGGATTCCCAAGTGTCTCCTAACGGAGGGATACCCTCTCCTGCCAGCCCGGCCCCTCCCGCATGCTTTCCATGGGAATCTGCTCTAATGGCAGGTAGGCATTGCGACTTTTGGTTGACATTTTGAACCCCCCCTCCCCGCCCAGTGGCCGTCTCTCTCGTCTCAGGATATGACCCAGCATATCCTGTTCCAGGCCCCTGGCAAGCTTCTGGTGTATTCCATTTGAATACAGGCATACGGGTATCACCATTTTATTGCACTTGGCTTGATTGCGCTTCACAGATACTGCCTTAAAAAAAAAAAAAAAAAAAAAAAGAGTTTGTGGCAATCTTGCCATTAAGCAAGTCAGTTGGCTTCATTTTCCAACGGCATTTGCTTGCTTCATGTCTCTGTGTCGCATTTTGGTAATTCTCACATTTCAAACATTTTCATTATTAAATTTGTTACGGTATTCTGTGGTCAGTGATTATGATTGGGTGAAAGCCCAAATGATAGCGTTGTTTAGCAATAAAGTACTTTTCAATTAAGGTATGTCTTTTTTTTTAAGACATAATGCTGTTACACCCTGTAATAGAGTACAGTATAGTGTAAAAATAAATTTTACATTGGGAAACTGAAAAATTCATTTGACTAGCTTTATTATATTCTTCCCTTTATTGTGGTAGTCTGAAACTAAGGTATGCATATATTTTTAATGTCATGTTTTTTTCTAATCATCTCCTACTTAAACCTAGAAGTTTCTTCCAAAGAGATCTGATGCAAGAATGAGAAGAGCATTTTTATAAAACTTGCAGAGACCCAGTATGTCTCTGACTTTAGCCCACAAGAGCAACTGTGGGAGTCAGTAAGCAGTATTCTGGAGCACATGGTCATTACCTTTAAACTTAGGACCATGACAATCCAATAAGAGAACCAAGTTAGCTGAATCAGAATTATATTTGAATCTCCCACATTCCCTTTTGGAACATGTATTAACTAGGCTGGCTTGGAGTTGATGTTAGGGGCAAGAAACCTGCATCATTTCCAGCAAGATCAGAGGTGAATTCCTAATTCTGAAATTAGAATTTTATGTCTTTTGTCTTGTTCTTTACACAGCAGGCAGCTGATTGGAGATGATATGTTTTTGGAAAACTCTACCTTTAGTGACCCAACCACTCCAAAGTAGGTGAACCCATAAGAGGTAAGGGAGGTAGTCTTTCCATAAACATTCTTTTTTTTTTTTCCATAAACATTCTTAGTCAGATTAAGGTGTTTTCCTTTTATTCCTATATTCCTAGTTTTCTAGGATTTTTTTTTCTTCTTTGTATTATTAACCAAGAGTGGGTAGAGAATTTTATTAAATGCTTTTGTTTGCATTTAAAAATATTCTTATAGTTTTTCTTTTATTAATATGATGAATCACATTTATTGATTTCTTGAACTTTAATGCAAACCTGCAATACCAGAATAGATACTACATATTTTCTTTATATATAGTTATCTTTATATCTTTATATATTTTTGTATATATCATCTTAATCTTTACACATTACATATATTTACATATATACATTAATATTACATATTATCTTTATGTACATGTATATATATACAAGATAATGTCTTAAATTTGCTAATTTTTAATATTTGCATATATAGTTGTGAGATTCTATAGTTTTCTTATAAAGTATTTATCTAATTTTATTATGAGGGTAATACTAGCGTCAGAAAGAGAGTAGCTAAAAAGTTTCTTTCTCTTCTTTTTTTCTGGAAATGTTGGCATTGAGTTAGTAATAATTCTTTCTTAAATATTTGAGAGAATTCACCAGTTAATCCACCTAGAATTTTCTTTGTAGGAAAATATTTATAATTTCAAACTTCTTTAACTGGAAAGGGTTTTCAAGTTTCTAATTTTTTTTTTCCTTTGGTCAGTTTTGGTAATTTGTGTCTTTACTTTACTTTACTCTTTAAAGGAATTTGTCCATTTCATCTTGGCAGTTGAATTTATTGATGTAAAGTTGCTTTTAATATCTTCTTGTTTTGAATTTTGTATTAATGGAATTTGTAGTGATGGCCACTCTTTTTCTCCCAACATTGGTAATTTGTTTTTTCTTTCTTTGACTCTTGAGTAATCTACCTAGAAACTTACAAGTTTTATTGATTTTTTTTTTCCAAAGAACCTACTTTTGGATTCAGTAATTTCCTCATTTTTGTTGTTTTAATTTACTCTTACTGAGTTTTGTTCTCTATTATTTTCTTTCTTCTACATAATTTGGACGTTTTCACATTTCTTTTGGAGTTTTAATAATTGATTTAAATCTCCCTCTCTCCACATTTAAGGCCATGTTTTGCCCTCCTGGCACTCCTTTAGCCATGTCCCCACATTCTTATATGTTGTATTTCTTATTATTATGTTTACATATTTTTAAATCCTCCTGTTAATTCTTTCTTGACCATAGGATTATTTAGAAATATGTTGTTTAATTTCAAAATATTTGGGGTTTTGCAATTATGTTATTGTCATTGATTTCTAAATTAATTCCAATATCTCTGGTAGTTGCCTTTGTATTATATTCTGATTTCATAGTTGTTCTCTGTGGGTTAGTCATCTAATAATGACTTCTACCATTACTTTACATGGAAATCAGGAGGAAGATTTTTAAAAAATATATTTGTATAGATAATGAAAACCAAAAGTCAAAATATGAAAAATTTCTAATCTGAAAATATTAATAGAAAGTCATTTATTTGTTTTTCATATTATAAACCTCTGGCCACCAATCCAAAGACACAAAATAGTAAAGGTTATATTGAGCTTTGGTATCTGTTTTGAAGGTACTGTAGATTTATTATGGGGATTTTTCTAAAAATTAGTAGAAGAGGTGGGAGGGATCAAAACAGACTTAAAAGTTAGAAAATAGTTCTTTGTCTTTTTTTATATTGCATGTCACAGCTTGCAAATCAGATTCTGCTGTAGTGTCATTTGAAACACACTTGGTGGTAAATAGGAATGATACAGATACTCTAGGTAAACATTTTTCCTAGTTAAAGTTGTACTTTATTGCCATTAGCACACATGCACACACCCACCCACCAAATCTTGAAAAAAACTTTCTTTGGTAATTTTATTTTCTAATTTCTGCAACTAAGTGAAACTGGCTTGGAGTCAAAAACCTTAAAAACAAAATGTGGATGATCTTATGTTTTCTTGTTTGTTTGATTTTCACCGTCTTCATTCCATTACTTATTTCACAGGGTGTGCTTATGTAGTTTAAATCGTATTAAAATATTACGGTAAAAGAGCTCTTATATTACAATTTGAATATTATCTTCATTAATTTCATTTTCTGCCAGTGTCATTGTGCTTTTTTGAAAATTTCTTTTTGTTTTAGCAAGTATAAGTATGATGAATGTGACTTGTTTTTGCCTTTTTAATGATTTTAGAACTTTGTTTACCTAAGAAAGTATAATAAGTAGAAATTCTCATGTCACTTTCTATAAAAATTGAAGATACAATGGATATTTATTTATATTTTATAAAAAAATAATTAAAGATTCCATTACTATCATTTGCTTCTCTCTTTTAACATAAAACAGACAAAATTTTGTTTATCAATAGTCATTGGTACGTTGGTGGTCCTCAACTTGGAATGAGTTTGCACTTCGGGAGACATAGAGCAATGTGTGGAGATTTTTGGGTGTAACAACTGGGGAGGTACTACTGGCATCTAGTGGTTAGAGACCAGGATGCTACTAAACATCCTATAATGTGCAGGACAGCCCCCTATAACAACAAATTACTGGCCCCAAATGTGAATAGTACTGAGGTTGAGAAACATTTTGTTAGATGAATTCTGGTTATTATTATCTCCAAGATAGTATAATATGATGATTCAAAAGTTATTTGTGTAAAATGTTCCTCCTGTTTCATATGGCTTAATAAAATAATAGAAAACCTAAAAAAAATTTTCCAGTTTTAATCAGAAATTATGAAAGTACTGATAAAATTAAATCTATTATATTAAAATTATTATGTATTATGTAAGAAATTAAAAATTTTCTTCATCAAAAGGATACATAAATATAGAATTTACAATGATAACTTCATAATCAGACTTAGCTAATTATAGATTTATCAATAAGGGAACTTTCATAAGAGTACAAAAAAGGAGGTGTTATTTTAAACAGTCAGAATTTTCTGTAACTGATTTATGAACCACATGTTGCCTTTTTCCGTTTTACAGCAAAACTTAATTATAGAAGTTTTTGGCATTTCACTAACTTACTCTCTAAAATAATGATTAAAATACAGCAACCTCGGGGCACCTGGGTGGCTCAGTAGGTTGAGACCTCTTCCTTAGGCTCAGGTCATGGTCTCAGGGTCCTGGGATGGAGCCCCACATAGGGCTCTCTGCTCAGCGGGGAACCTGATTCCTCCTCTCTTTCTGCCTGCCTCTCTGCCTACTTGTAATCTCTATCAAATAAATAAATAAAATCTTTTAAAAAAAATACAATAGCCTTGCCATAAAGAATAGAAAATATTGTCAAAAAGTTACATGGTTCATTAAAGGTAAGGCATTTCCACTCTCAAAACAGATTACTACACAATTATTAAAGTTTCTAAATTTATCTTGTTAATTTTGGAGTTCCCTCTTCTCATTTCTTTTTAATTTTTCTAGTGTCTGTATTTTTACATGCTTTTTTGAAACCTAAGTTTTATATCCTGATTCCATCAATAAGGTTCTTTGTAACTATCAAAATTAATGAATTCTGATTTACATTTCTTGAACCAAATATGAAAATATGTAGTGAGTAATAGTGAATTATTACATCTGACAATTCAGAAACTTGATGACTGAATTTTGGTAAACATACAAATTTTAACTAATTTTACAGTTAGGGTTTTATTTTATTTAGCTTGGTGAATTACTTTGGATAAGATTGTTGGCTTACTTAACTGCTTTCCCTATAGAAACATTTTAAATTATATCAGTTTTCTGCTAGGATATACAATATGAAAGATTCCAAGAACGCTGACGTTTCAATAATTACATAGTATAGCACACCCTTGGAATTTAATTATAAGCTTTCAGATGCAGTCAATAATAAGCCAAATGACTATAAGAACAATATCAAATTTAGGATTCACTAAACATTAATTAAGAATAATAGTTTGATATAAATTTTTGAAAAGCAATTCAAAATATTTTATATGAAATTTATTACATTCAGATATAATGGCAAGAGGTAAGCGAAGGAGTTGTACTCCTCATGTTGATTTTGCCACGGAATAACTTATAGTGAGCATAATTTTTGCTTCAAAAAATAAAAATTATTTATTCGGGCATCTGAAATGTTGTCCCACATAAGTCATCTCCAACAATAGCTTATAAATTCTGTTTTTATAGAAATTTCAATGTTTTACTCTTCCACAGAAATTAACTTTAATTACAAATTACTGTGTTTGAAGGCAACAAACCCCTATATGCATATATTCTGTTTGATACAATAAATACAAATAATCAGTATATATGACTCACTTTCATGGAACCCAGTTTGAACAAGCTAAAATATAATCCTCGTGAAAAAGAAAAAAATCTGTAAAATAATAAGAATGATGGTTTCATGTGTACTGCAGAGTGAAAGTGATGGGCCATTTACAGAAGTGTGCATGAACAAATAGGGTTTGCTACTCTTTCTGAATTAGAAGTCCCTAATAACTATAAAAAATATGGGCACTGGAGTGAATCATTTCATAAAAAACAAAAGCAAGCAATTTAAACCTTTCATAGTTAATCCATGTAGCAGGGAAGGTTCATACTTAGGGAGGGTCCATCTGGCCTCTCTACAAATGGAAAGGTTTGTACATATGGCCCATAACATATGCATAGCTAGCTGAACCAACCCCTGCAACTAAATAGTAATTAGCATGGGGCAGGTTTTTTATGGCTGCTAGCATACTAGCAAGTCCTTCCTGACCTACATCCAAATGGACATATGATTACATAAAATGGGTAGTTTCTTTCTCAAGCATTTATTTGTGTGCAAAAATGTAGGATTTGTTTAACTGCCGCCAACTAAAGAACTGAGACCCATATGTTACCCCATAAACTTACCGGTTAGCAATTTGTTATAAGCAAGATGCAAATATTATGGTAAGCATTCAGAACGTTTATTCAATGAACCTTATGTTGTAAATGGAAACAACAGTATGTCAGAAAATTTCGTAACCACGATTTCACCACTGGTCCCACTTTATGTCTAATTCAGTTTCCAAAATCTATCTACAATTTTCAATTAGAGACATGAAGGTCAGCAGAGTTTTAAATATAAAGTGGCACATGATTCCATGTTGGGGGGAAGAAATAATGAAATCTGAGAGCTTGAAAAGTCTGTACAAAGTTTAATTTTAAGTAGATCACAATAGATGTCTTAGGTATGTCAGACAGACTATGTTCTTGAATATTTGGCTAGATTTGGTTTGGATCTGAATGGGATTTGATGGGGCCTAAAGACTGTAGACATCCCAGAGAATTATAGAAATCAACATTAAATTAAGGGTTTAACAAATTCACCTTTATTGAGAGTAATTTGGGCATCACTATAACAGGGGTAATTTGAATCTAGCTCTATTCTAGGTATAAAGACATGGAGAGATTGAGGATTTTTAACGTTCTAAAAGCTTCAAATTTTGCCAAACCAAACCGTATATTTATAATGAAAAATCAGGAGTTGTGCAATCCAATAAGAATTTAAACACAACATGTATTATAATTTTGAGGGGTTAAATTCTAGTCTTACTAATTATACCTGTTGCTTATAAATCATCCAGAATGCTATTCACATAATTTTGACATGTGAAAAATGGAAAGAAAATATTGTAGACTTTTGAATAGGTCACTGTTACATGCATACATTTTTAAGTTATTATTGACATTAATGTAAATAATGTTAGCGTGGATCAGTTTTTGTCAGAAACTCTTAAACATTAATAAGGAAATTATTGATGAATATTTTCATCTTTATCTTGGAATTTTGAAAATCTCAGTGTATCAATTAAGATTCTTTCCATTGCATGTATTAGAAACCTAATTTTTAATGGCCTAAACATGAAATTTACTGGCTCAGATTACTTCAGAGAGAGTTCTAACTTCAAGCGTGGCTTATTCCCAAATCTCAAAAATGACATAACATTTTTCTTTGTTTGTTTTCATCTGACTCTTTAGCTCCTTCGTCTTCTCTGTTGGCTTTATTACTGAGCTAACTACTCCGTGGTGGTAAAATGGCTGCTAGAAGCTCAAGAGTTCACATCTCTACACTTTCAAATTCAATTAAGATCTTTCCTCATAAGCTCTCATAAATATTACCTTTTGCTTTATAAACTTTTATCGTCCTTAGGTAAAACTGTTGGTTTTTCTTTTCTTCTCTTTTTTTTTTTTTTTTTGGTCTGATGTTTATTTCTATATTTTGTGATTCTGGAATGGTGCCTGGCACATATACGTCACTCAATTAATAATTTTTCAATGAGTGAATGTACAAATAAATAAGTTTTCCCCAGACTACATGACTGAGAATAGAGAAAAATGGTTTCCCAAAAGAAAATTTTGGTTCTGGTCTTAGAACAAGAGGGGATGGATGCAGAAGTCAGATCAGCAGATTCTAGATGGTCAGACCAATCTTTCCAACATGAAGATCTCAAAATCTGTGTGTGCCTGAGTGACTGTTGAAAGAAACTCTGTGTTTCTAAAACTTAATTTTATCATTGCTATGGTGGTCACTGGTAATGTTTCCTGAAAAGGATTATTCACTCTTTTTAAGATGATAATTTAAATGCTGTTAAAATAAAAACAAAACAGGAATATGTTATGCTAAAACACTAAAAAATGTTCATTTTATTTTATTTCATTCTTCTAGGAGAATTATACTTTCTTATGTCAAAGTTAAATAATTTCATAATAGTGTGTAATCCAACCAAAATATAGTTGGAATCCTTAACTCTTGTATTACTATTTAAGCAATCTTTGTGTTACTTTCCTGACAGCATTCTGTGAAACTCATTCATAGTAATATTTTTGTCCTAAAGATGGTCAGATTAGATGACTTAGTTTACATAGCACTCTGGAGTTAAATCCAAGAATAGAGTTCATGGATCAGTCCCTACCATCAGTACAATAGGTCCTCTTTATTCCGTTAATATCAAATAAGGGAATACTTTACACAAACACTCAATGCTTAGATTAGACTGGTAGCCTGCCATAATGGAACCTAAGTAGAGTTATAATGACGCTTTTTGAATAGAAAAACAAGGTCTTGAATCTGATCAAGGGAATTTTTTTTTAAAGATTTTATTTATTTATTTGACAGACAGAGATCACAAGTAGGAAGAGAGGCAGGCAGAGAAAGAGGAGGAAGCAGGCTCCGTGCTGAGCAGAGAGCCCGATGCGGGGCTTGGTCGCAGGACCCTGAGATCATGACCTGAGCTGAAGGCAGAGGCTTTAACCCACTGAGCCACCCAGGCGCCCTGATCAGGGGAATTTTATTGTCTCTTAAGGCTCTCTTGGATAATGATTACAGTTACTAAAAATCTGTAAGCATACCCATTTTCTCCTTAGAATAAAGTTTACTATATACTCTTGTAACTTTAAGAAAAAATTTTCTTTAACTTTACATAAGCATTTGTGGGATATTTTTGTTTTTAATAACATTTATGAAAAGCATTTAATTGTTGACACATAGAAAATGCTTAATAATTGTTGACTGTGTTAATCTTTATTATTATTATTATGTAGCAAATGTTCTTTTGAGAAAGAGGAATATAACTAAAACTAACAGAAAAAAATTCTCAATACAATCTACTAGCCCAAAATACTTAATATGTTTCACCAAAGGGAGACTTTTGATCTCCTACATACAGGAGTAGATACTAGTCACACAGTTTTTTATCTCTGTCAACATGACTACCTACTCAATGGTCTGGAAAGGCAGCACTATAATGGTATTTTTAGCATTCTGTTAGTTTCTCATGATAACATAAAAAATTATCCTTATAATATTGCTGTATTGTGATTTTCATCACTATTGCCAGACTGCTAGTACATTGTTTTTAGAAAACAACAAAACACATTTACTCAGCTGTGGAGTGGCCCATAAGTCCATAGGAATGGTCACAGTCATATATTTGTAAGCTCAGGATAGGGGCCTTAAATATTATAGAGATACCAAGAAATGAGCAGATATCAATAGTGAGGAAGATGATGTTGAAAATAAAAAATGAAATAAAGAGAAAAAAAAGGAAAGAAGATTGAGGCAGGGGATGAAGAAAGCAGAAAGTAAAATGAGAACAGGAAAAGAAAGGAGGGGATGCTGTTAACTGTGCAATGTACTATAGTATACAGAGAATAAGGGCAGGGCCCCCTCCCCCAAAATAGATTGGTTTAAAGAGTGTCATCTTGGGGCGCCTGGGTGGCTCAGTCATTTAAGCATCTGCCTTGGACTCAGGTCATGATCCCAGGATTCTGGGATCAGGCCTCATGTGGGGCTCCCTACTCAGTTGGGAACCTGCTTTTCCCTCTCCCCCTGGCCCCCGACTTGTGTGCTTGCGCTCTCTCTCCTCTCTCAAATAAATAAAATCTTTTTCTTTTTTTTTTTAATTTTTTTTTTACGATTTTATTTATTTATCTGACAGAGATCACAAGTAGGCAGAGAGGCAGGCAGAGAGAGAGAGAGAGGAGGAAGCAGGCTCCCTGCTGAGCAGAGAGCCTGATGTGGGGCTCGATCCCAGGACCCCGGGACCATGACCCAAGCCGAAGGCAGAGGCTTTAACCCACTGAGCCACCCAGGCGCCTCAATAAAATCTTTTTAAAAATTAAAAATTAGAAGTGTCACCTTTTTTGTAACTAAATAATAACTCATCTGTGTAATGACATTCCCTGCTGACATGGAAGCCTGGTTGGGGACTGGATCCCATGAGTCCAAGACCACAACCTCAGCCAAAACCAATAATCAAACAGATACTTAACCACCTGCACCACCCAGGTGCTCCACTTTAAAAACTCCTATATTAATAAAATTCTCTTTTGTTCCTATTTGTTGTCTTTTGGGATAGTGGATATTAATGATAATTATTGCGATTACCTCTGACTACCTCAACTTTTCTTAAGTTCAGTGCTGATTTTGAATTGAACCATCACGTTTGAGGGTTGCTTCCTGCCAACGATGTTTCTTTCCCACTTTGTCCTAAATGTTAGGCACAAGATGGCAGCCACTCAACAGAAATACATTTAAACTCATAAATGTCATCTTCATTGAAGGACATTATACTGTTAAAAACCAAGGGTGAAATGGCTATAGGGTGTCAAAAGGTATAAATTTCAGTTATAAAATAAGTAAGTCATGGGGATATAATGTATAGCATGACGACTAGAGCTAATAACACTGCATTGTGTCTTTGAAAGTTGCTGGAAGAGTAGATCTTCAAATTTATCACAAGAAAAAAGACAATTTTTAATTATGTGTGGTGACAGATGTTAACTTATGGTGATGATCATTTTGCAATATGTATAAATATATCAAATCATTAGATATGCCTGAAATGAATATAATATTAAGTGACAATTATATCTCAATAAAAAAAGAAATTAACTCTTAACTATTAAAGTAATTGCTCTCCAAAGCTAAAACAAAACCATAAAAAAAGTAAATTCAGAGTTTCCAGATGACTGTCACTTTCTTGAGTACAGATTATTCCTTTGTAGGGAAAGTATCTGTAAATGTGATTCATAAAAGTGTCATTAAAAAAGGGCATTTGAAGGGGCACCTGGGTGGCTTGGTTGGGCAACTTCCTTCGGCTCAGGTCATGATCCTGGAGTCTCAGAATCGAGTCCCACATAGGGCTCCCTGCTTGGCAGAGAGTCTGCTTCTCCCTTCTCATGCTTTCTCTCATTTCTCTCTCTCTCTCAAATAAATAAAATCTTTAAAAAAAAACTGGTTTAAAGAAAGGGGGGCCTTTGGAATTGGAATATGTAAGTTTTTCAGGTTGTACTTTACACAGAAGTTTTTTTTGTTTTGTTTTGTTTTGTTCTTTACCTAAGTTTATAGAAAACTAGAGCATCCTTCCACACCTTGTAGGTATCTTCTTTTACCATGCAGAAGGGAGTGTTTGTACTTAAAATAACCCCTGTAAGAAAGAACAGCTTCCATTTTCATTTCCCATTGTCTTGGATATTCACAATAATAATTAGGAACATAAATAGATATAAGAAGAACAAGAGAAAAGCATATGTTAGCAGTGCAATTAAATAGAAGCAGAAAGTCTAGTAGTATAGTGTTAAAAATTGCAATTAGGAAAACATGCAATTTGTATGATTAGCATTACTCCTAGTGATTCCAGAAAGTGGGCTATGGTTGATGGCAGAAATATAATCTGTATTTTGAGATGTAAAAATAACAAAAGGAAGGTATTATCTGGACCAAGACCAGGATGAGTTCAGTAACTCTACCTTAGTTCCTCCTAGTTAAAGTGTATCTGTAGATTTTATTCCATTTGAAGCAATTTTTTGTCCTAAGGTACATAATTTTAATCTGTGTATCATTCATATCAGAATATGGGTTTCATTTTTCATTTTATTACCTCTTATTCTTCAATGCACTTTAATTATTATATTTTCTTCTTTTACTCATCACCTTCTTCTAAACATCATCACCTGTCCTCCAGCTATGCTCAGTGGGGTCCAAAATAATACATACCATCACTAAGTTCAGTGAATAATTTTAAATCCATATTTTCTTTGGAATCCAGCATAGTTTAGATTCTGTTTCCTAACTTTCTCTGAGCCCAGACTCCTTTGGTTGTCCTTATTTTCTGCTACTCCTTCTCAATCTCCTTTGTAATTTCTTTTCCTTACTATTAAATATTGGGATTAGTTAGAGATTTTTGTAGGCTTATTTCTTATTTCATCCGAGTCATCCTCCCTAGATAATTTATTCCCCAGGTTTCAACTGCTATCTTTATAGAACAACTCTGAAATTTGTATCTCTACACCAGACTTCTCTTTTTCTCTTTTAAGTGTTAGACTTACATACTCAAAATCAACTGCTTACTGAACATTTTTAAATAGCGAATCACAGATTCTTCAAACTTAACCAGTCTAAAACTTTGTTCATTATCTCACCCCCATATTTTTTGCCCAACCTATTTTCTTCTCCTATTTTCCCTCCATCAGCAAATGAAATGACCACCCATTTATATAACCCATATAAAAAGATACAAACCAAAATTCTATTTGATGCCTATAGCAGACACTGTCAGCGCTCTACTCAGATCCCTTCACATCCCTGCTTTTGTGATTTTGTTTGTGTCCTTTTCCAGGCTCCCTGCACTTCTGTGTCCAATGACCCACACCTTCGTCTCTTAAGAGAACCTTCCTTGGGCTACTAAACCCATTTTGCCCAATGTGCAGAAGTCCAGAGTGTCTTAGGAGTAATTTAGCCATTCAGCCAATGACTGATGATGCAGAAATAAGATATTTTAACTAGATTTGGTCGGCCTGTTTTATGCCTCTATAATACCCCAAATTTCTGTTGACTTAGTATACTCATAAATATTTGTACAATGCTTTCCTTCTGGATTCTGAGTCTTTTAAAGCTGGAGATGTATGTGTTTTCTTTCTTCATTTTTCATTTCTGTAGGTTCAGCATCTGGCATAATGCCCAACACATAATAGGTACTTTATAAATATTTATTGAATGAATGATTTAAGAATTCCTTTGATAATTGAAAATATTCCCGTGACATACCTAAGTTGAGTTGGCATGACCAAGGTAAGGTATTACATTCCTTAGATGGCAGGATCAGGTAAATTTGTACAGATGGGAAGCATGCATTCACATGTAAACAAATATCTACATTCTTAAGATATGCTGCATATTATTTTATGTGCATATAAATGGAAAAATTCTAGACAGATTCTTTATAAAATACCAAATGGTGCTGAGTATTGTCTTGTGTAATTTTAAAAGGATAATACTAAATTTAAAGCACTTAAAAGTATGTGATTACCTATGTCATTTCCCATGTGTCTTCTAAAATCTTTCCCCAACTAAAAACAACAGAACCCCATTTGGATCATACTCTTTTTGTTGTTGTTGTGGTTTTGTCATTCTTACAGCTCCCCACAACTTCACAGAGCCCATGAACACAGGTACTATCTCATAGAATCCTTCCACGTAGGCTCAAATGATCATTGATGGTGAAGCCAGGGCTAGAAACCCTATTTCCTGACTCCATACCCAGAATATTTCCCTCTTCCACATTACTTAGTTCCTGGCCCCAGATTGTACTCTGTATAGCCATAATGGTCCTGATTCCTCCCACTCCCACCTTCATTATAGGCATTAAAAATAAAAACCTATTTGCTTATGCTCTTCACTTATTTTTTAAAACCAATTCAGACATTTTAATTCTATTTAATTTTCCTTCCTCCTTTGTCTCACACTTCTTCCCCTCACCCAAGTCATGTAATGGCTTTCTCACATATTGGCACCAAATCCAATCCAGGTAAAAGCTGTCTCTTGTTTTTGCTACACATTACCAAATAGTTTATGTTCTTATACTTGTCACTTCCTTTTGGTCCTGTTTTCATTTTTTCTGATGTTTCTTTATTATGAGAAGAAAGGAAAGGGGTATCACAGTGGGGAAAAATGAGAGGAGGGTGTCAGGGAGAGCAGAGAAGCAAAATAAGAATTTATTCCATGCTATATTCACATGTCATTTTAAGGCTTCAGACATCCCCACCTTCCCATATCTAATTCATTATTAGTTAGGCCTTGTTGATTTTATCTCTGTAGTATCTCTCAAGTCCATCTACTTCTTTCCATTTCAACCAACTTCACCATAATTTGGTCTTTCCAGACTAGCTCCTGTCAGTTTGCAGCCACTCTTGCCCATCCGGTGTATATCGTAGGCTCTAGACAGAATGATCAAAAAGGAAGTTTAAGTCTCAAGCTAAATGCTGTAGGGAATAATAATAACAGTCATCATCACTATTGTTAAAATTAGTTCAGCACTTCCAACGTGTCAGGTACTATTTCTTTTTAATAGAACCTTTAAATGTAACCAATCATTTTCATTTTTTTTTTTGCATATTTTAGGAGGCAAGTCAGTCTTATAATTTGCTTGTACTGCTTTCTGTATTTTGACAGGAAAACTCAAGCACACACACACACAGAGAAACACACATCAGTGTATATCCTAGGTGTTATACTTGCTTTAGGATGATTCTTGATACTGAATTCTATTTTCTTGGCTCCTGAAAAAAACGGTTTTCTGAGTTGAATTATAAAATCTGTGTGTAGTAATTTTATATTAGAACCTCTTGCTTGGAGAAATCCTGCACTGTCTCTGGTATGTTTACTTTTGTGTGTGTGTGTGTGTATGCGTGGTTTTGGGGTTTTTTAAATTTTTTTATTCTTTTATAAACATATAATGTATGATTAGCCCCAAGAGTACAGGTCTGTGAATTGCCAGGTTTACACACTTCACAGCACTCACTATAGCACATACCCTCCCCAATGTCCATAACCCCACCACCCGGTATGTTTACTTTTATCTTTTTTTTTTTTTCCTGTGTACCCAGAACACAAAGCTCCACCTTCTCTGGTTGGCTTGCAAATTCTTTTTGAGGGGATATATATATATTTTTTTCTTTTTACCTTTTGACTCCCATAATCATTTTTAATTTAGCCGAACACACAACTTTCCATGTCTTATACACATTTCAAAAAGCGTAATGCTAGGTTATAAAATGAAACATACATCAAGTCTTACAGAGTTTTATCTTTTTAGTCATAAAATCTACAAAGAAGTAATATTTTTTCTATAATCCATTCTAAGATTTAACATCTTAGAAACTTTTCCGAAAATATATTCATTGTTTTTAACATTTCTTCTTTGATTTCATACCAAACTTATGTTTATCACATGATTGCTCACCCAATTATACAACAAAATAAAAAGCATCATCAAATAGTTTAATAGGAATATAGGAAAATGTAGTTTGGTTCATCAAATGATGCAGAAAATAATGTGACAACAAAAAAATCTGATTGCAAATAAGATATTAGTTGTACTAGAATCTGTACCCTCACACTTTAGGAAAAAAAGGAAAGTTCAGAACCTCGACAATATAAATGGAATAGAAGTATATGAACACAATAAAATCACCATGTTTTAAAAAAAATACAATGGCAACATAATATAAAATATTTAATGCCTAAATATTCAATGTTACAGATTCTAAGTTGTGTGAGGGAAAGACCATGCCTTGTTCAAATTGGTATTAATGATTATCACCTTTTATGTCTCCATATTATTTCCCGCATTATTTTAAACAAGTATTTAGCAGATAATGAGAAAAACATAATTCTAAGAACATTATCTTCTTTAAAAAAAATACTATATCTTTGTGTACATGAGCGTGTGTGTATACATATGTAATGCACATGTATGTAATTTTTGCAAACTTTACAGAACTACTTTTGTCCACTGAAATTTTTTACTAAAATGTTTTGTTAATATCTGTTATTTAAACCATACAGTCATAATTTTTAAAATCTCTGTATACCTAGCTGAATCCTTCAAACAGAATCTTCTAAAGTATTTCCTTATATTACCATAGGTATTTAGATACGCTCCTTCTTGGTTAACTTGAACCGTATGCTTTGCAAAAATAAGATCAGTCATCTTTACTTGTCCTGGTCTATTTCTGGAGCCAAGCAGGCCAGCAAAAAGGCAAGCCAGCAGAGTATCTGTCAGTCTAATTAGGTCTCTTTAAGGTAAGACAAAATGCAGGCAGGGAAGAATACCAAGGACTCACACAACCCTGCAAGAGGCTGGGCTGGCTCAGGCCAGCAGTGATAGGCCTCCAAGAAGCACAGCAAACAAACAGACATTATGTCCACAGGTCATCATTATCATCTTTTTTTTTTTAATCCGATCGATCCCTCCCTACCACAATGATGCTTCAGGGCATCTCTCTTACTGCTGGGGAGTGATTGACCATGGGGTATCATTAAAGGTGGTACCTAGAAAGGAAGTGGGGAGTGTGGGCAAGGTGTGGGGGAGAGGGAGGGGGACTAAAGGCAGGGTCAGAGGCAGCCACAAGCTCCAGCTCCTTCTTGTGTCTTTTTCTCCTTCCTGAACTCCACTGACCTTTCACTCAGGAGCCAGCTGGAGCCTAGAGAGATTTAATTGAATGGATTCCTTAGATGTGTTTGGAGTATGGATGATGAAGAAAGGCAGAGGAGG
>PISX010024095.1:0-7500 GCA_004024625.1 Mellivora capensis | reverse complement strand
AAACTTAGTCAAAGTGTAATAGAAAAGGGCTGTGAGAAAGAAAAAGATAAGAGATAAGATAAGAAAAAGGTTGTTTCAGAGTTGTGTACTTCAATGGAGAGGGAAGGAGTAAGGGAGATAAGCTAAGAAAAAGAAGCAAAGATGGGGAATGGAAGAATAAAGAAGATGAAAGGAGCAGAATACATTTGATGAAAGTAAAGTTGGGATGGGGATAATGTATTTAATATGTCTTAAATTGCCTGCCCCTTTCCTTTTTTAGATACTGTCTAACTTCAGAAAGAGAAATATGAGAACTTTTTTCTTAGACTCACATATCAGTGAGCTGATACTGGTCATAGTGAGTACTTGCTTATGTGCAAGGAACCAACACAATCATAAAACGTTTTATATTCTGTCAATGAAATGGAAATGCACATAGTTATGGCATAATATCGAATTGTATGCACTCATTTATAAATGCTGGCATATCACGGTTTTCTCATGGCCTTCTTAGAAATAAAATATACATTATTAAAGAAAATTACTTTTAGAAATTTGGGATTTCTTTGAAAATAGGCAATCAAAATTCTCAAGTATTCAAAACTCTTCCATAGTTTAATTCTATATAAACCTGGAATAAGAATTTTCCATTTGACTTCCTGATTAACATGTGACTTCCACAAAATGACAATAGATGGAAAATTTTGACACCTCTGTAATAGCTAGATAATGTTTTAAATGCCATTCCTCTTTGACCAATAATTTGATATACTTGTATATATGTTGGATATCCAACATATATATAGACTTTACATATATATATGTAAACATAATGTATGTAATTACATATATAAGTATATATGTTTTATTTAACATTTCTTCCTTGGCACTCCAGACAAACTTACAAAAGAGTATAATAAACAATAAAACTAGGATGCCTGGGTGGCTCAGTTGTTAAGCATCTGCCTTCAGCTCAGGTCATGATCCCATGGTCCTGGGATGGAGGCCCGCATCAGGCTCCCTCCTTGGCGGGAGGCCTGCTTCTCTCTCTCCCACTCCCAATGCTTGTGCTCCCTCTGTGTGTGTGTGTGTCTGTGTGTGTCTGTGTGTCTGTCACATAAATAAAATAACTAAATATTTTTTAAAAAACAATAAAACTAAATGACAACCAATGCCATGGGAGAAGATATTTCCAAATGACATATCCGATAAAGGGTTAGTATCCAAAATATATAAAGAACTTACAAAGCTCAACAACCAAAAAATGAATGATTCAATTTAAAAATGGGCAGAAGACATGAATAGTCGTTTTTCTAAAGAAGATATGCAGATGGCCAACAGACACATGAAAAGATGTGCAACATCACTCATCATCAAGGAAAGGCAAGTCAAAACTAAAATGAGATATTATCTCACACCTGTCCGAGTGGCTAAAATCAACTGTACAAGAAACAACAGGTGTTGGTGAGGACGTGGCAAGGAGGAACCCTCTTACACTGTTTTTGGGAATGCAAACATTGGTGCAGCCACTCTGGAAAACAGTATGGAGTTTTCTCAAAAAGGTAAAAATAGAACTATCCTCTGATCTAGCAATTGCACCAGTAGGTATTTACCCAAAGAATACAAAAATTACTAATTCAAAGGAATACATTCACCCCAGTCTTTAAATAGCAGCATTACCTACAATAGCCAGATTATAGAAACGACCCAAGTATCCACTGACTGATGAGTGGATTAAGAAGAGATGGTATATACATGCAATGGAGTATTAGCCATAAAAAAGAATGAAATCTTGTCATTTGCAACAATGTGGATGGAGCTAGCTAGTATTATGCTGTGTAAAATGCCTCTGTCAGAAAAAGAAAAATACCACATGATTTCACTCATACGTGGGATTTAAGAAACAAAACAAAACAAAAAAGCAAAGGTTAAAAGAGAAAGAGGGGCAAACCAAGAGATGGAAATGGGAACAAACTGGAGCTTACCAGAGGGAAGGTAGGTGAGGAGATGGGGTGAAATTGGTGATGGGGAGTAAGGAGTTCACTTGTTACTAGCACCAGGTAATGTATGGAAATGTTGAATCACCATATTGTACACCTGAAACTAAGATTACACTGTATGTTAACTACACTGGAATTTGAATTAAAAAATTTTTTAAGGAGAACAACCACCTCAATATGTGTAAAAAACAATAAATGGGGTCAGTCTATTTGCCCCAATTTCATGTAAACCAGCCAAACATGAAAATCTTAAAGCCTTAAGATAAAAGAGCTTATATGTAAAGATGCATTTTGCACATTTTTCTTAACTCTTAGTAAATACATATGATATACAGTAGTCTTAAAGCATGACATGCATTTGTTTTGTCCCACATTGTGTACAGCAACCACTGAATAAAGAGGGGCCCAGAAAGAATTACAATCACATAGACATTGATATAGTAGTGCTAAGAGGAGATTGTATAAGTCAGCCTTAGATTGCACCCTCAAGAAATCATGTTGAATTTCACAACAGGTAAGCATCTTGACAAATCCTACTGAGTATGATGAAAGCAGCTTGCAAAAATAGCATAAGAGTACATCCTGGATAACATCTCAGATACATCAATTTTGTTCCAGGGAACTTTATAGTATTATACTTAACTAGAGCGGTAGCAAGGTACTTCTTCAACCACATCATTGATCTTAGTAAGCCAGTGCCAATAATCTTTTTATAATACCAAATTATCAGTTGCTTGAAGTCGTACTCTTTTTAATTCAGAAATTTTACTAACCTTATGTTGATAAAAGTATTATCAAAGTAAAAAAAAATTTGGCTCTTGCAAATACTGGATATCAGTTAAATTATATATGCTTCTCAGGGTAACATTATTTTCAAATTGAGGTATTCTATATGTTATTCTTCTAAGTGCTGTTATTTAAAGTGTACTTATGTGAAGCAGAACAGAAACTAGATTTTTCCATAAATATCACTGATGCCAGTTTTCCAAACCAATCTTCTGTACTCTGTATTCACTTATTTTTTTTCATTCAACATTTAAAGATTTATTTATTTATTTATTTATTTGACAGAGAGAGAGAAAGTGAGAGAGGGAGAGAGCAAGCATAAGCAGGAAGAGGGGCAGGCAGGGGAGCAGCAGGCTCCCCACTGAGCAAGGAGCTGGAGACGACCTGGGGCTCAATCTCAGGAGCCTAGGATCATGACCTGAGCTGAAGGCAGCTACTTAACCAACTGAGCCACCCAGGTGCCCCACTAAATGAACTTTTTTCTGTGTACTTGTGTGTAGCTCATTCACTATTATATGCCCAGCACTGAGCACATTGCCTGACATAAAATAGGCACACAACAAAAATATTAATTTTTGGTACCATTACACAACAGCAGAACAAAAGCTCTAATTAAAAAAAAAACAGAATTCCAGTTTTTTTAATAGGGAATTATTACATAAACCATGACATATTTACATGGTTAACAAGCATATATATTTTCCATAAACTGGATGAAAAAAGCCATTATCCTGTTACTGTCCTAGAGCCTCAAGAATACAAAGTGATATACAATATGGTTTAAAAGTAGGGCGAGATCCTAGATAAAGCCCACATCAAGAGATTTCTCTATTATCTAACAAAGAGCAGGGGAAGGAAGATTAAGGAGTCATGATCAGGGAGAATGTCAGAGAGTAGAGAAGGAGGTCTGAGAACAGATAAATTTATTTCTGAGAAAAGATTCTTCTATAGATTAAAAAAAAAACTGAAATTCTAACTAGAGGCAAATAGCAAATCGATATCTGCATCCTCGGCCCTTGGATAAGGAAATGACAGTTGAAGGGTTTACTTGGGATGGCCTTCTCCCTCTACCGACTGTTCAAACTGACTTCCTGGCAGAACCAGAATATCACACATATTGAGAATACTTCCCTCAAGTACTATCAGTAGTATTCCATCACGGAAGAACTGTCCACTGAGTTGGTAACATAAATGGAGTTTGTTCACATTTCTACAGGCAGCACTTAAACTTGGCACTGTCTCTGACCACCACTGGTTAAGTCCACCGTTAGAAGTAAGAAAGTTTACCATAAATACTATAAATGGAGGGTCATAAGATCTCCAGATTTTGCAGCATGTTCTGAAGCTTCATCAAGTCAGATATCAGATTCAGCCATGTAGCTAGGAAGGGAGATGTAAACCTTTACATTTTTTTCACTGCTTTCAAGTCTCATGGGGCTACCAAAATCATTGATGATACCAACAGATTTAAAATAAAAATTTTAAAATTATATTCTTTTTTTTTACAATGCCATTACAAAACAATATTTACTGTATTATGGTTATACCTATGATGTGCCTTTCAATCCCTTCAATTATTCATTACATATCTAGAAGCCTGTACCTCCTTCTATCTTTCTTCTGTTTTGGCCTTTCCCCTATGCCACTCCCCTCCAGCATCCCTCAGTTTCTTTTCTTTTTTTTTTTTTTTTTTATTTCTTTTCAGCGTAACAGAGTTCATAGTTTTACACCACACCCAGTGCTCCATGCAATGCGTGCCCTCCACAATACCCACCACCTGGCTTGATATCCAGGACCTCAGTTTCTTTTCTTTATTTATGGGTCTGTTTCTCCTGATTTTGTTTGTTTTCTGTATAATTGAAGTCATATGGTATTTGTCTTTCTCTGTCTGACTTATTTCATTTAGCATAATACTCTCTAGTTCCATTCATGTTGTTGCAAATAACAAGATCTCCTTGTTTTTTAGTAGATGAGTAATCTTTTATATACATACATACATACATACACATCTTCTTTGTGCATTGATGGATAAGGGGTTGCTTCCATTTCTTAGCTATTATAGATAATGCTGCAATAAACATAGGGGTGAATATCTTTTCAAATTAGTGTTTGATTTTCTTTGGGTAAATACCCAGTAGTAGAATTACTGAATTAAATGGTATTTCCATTTTTAATTTTTTGAGGAACCTCCACACTGTTTTTCACAGGGGTTGCACAAATTTGTATTCCCAGTAATGCACGAGAATTCCCTTTATCTCTGCAGCTTTGCCAACATTGTTTTTTTCATGTCTTTTTGATCTAGTCATTCTGACTGATATGAAGTGATACCTCATTGTGGTTTTGATTAGCACTGATGTTCACCATTTTGTCATGTGTTTATTGACCATCTATATGCTTTGGAAAGGTCCTATATGCTGTTCAGGTCCTCTGCCCATTTTTAATTGGATTATTTGTGGAGGATTTTAGTACTGTTTTGTATAGTTCTTTATAAATTTAGGATACTAACCCTTTATCAGAAATATCACTTGCAAATATCTGTCATTCAGCAATGATGGTTTTTGTTGTACAAAACAACAAAATGGTTGTTGATGGTTTATTTGTTACACAAAAGCTTTTTATTTTGGTGTAGTCCCAATAGTTTATTTTTCCTTTTGTTTCCCTAGCCTGTGATTGTCTACCTAGAAAAATGTTACTAAAGCTGATGTCAAAGAGATTACTTCATATGTTTTCTTCTAGGAGTTTTATGGTTTCAGGTCTCACACTTAGATCTTTAACCCATTTTGAGTTTATCTCTGAACAGTTTATTTCTGAAATTATATATTTTTATATTTTCTCTAGAGATATATAATACACAGTAGGCAAACAAGAATAGAGATTGAAAAATGAATAAATGAAGGAATGAATGTGAATATAATGGAATCTACCTAAAAAGCACATTTTTGAGAAAAAAACCAAATCACTATTGGGTGATAAATATATTATTTTCCATACTACTGTCTATTTCTGAGATATCACAAAGTTAAAAAATACTTAATATGATAATCCCTATCCCTAAGCTAATTCCCTGGTGAAAATATTTGCTTACCAGATATTTTTTGAAGTATTATATTAAAACTTCAAGGGACTCTTTTCAATGTATTGATTCCATAAATTGGTTTTGTAAATCACTAGAAAAATGGAATGCACAAGATATTCCAAATGACATTGTGAGTGTAAGTTTGAATAAAAACATAATGTGTAGTTATTTGAACAATTATTATACTCTCTAGATAAATCTGTTTTAATATGGCCTGAGAATGTAACTCCTAAAATAAATGTTATATTCATTTATGCTTACTACTGTGGATGATGCACAAGAAAAATACCCTTGCAAAAATATAAATATATTAAAAAAAACATTCAGAATTTTGTAGGTGACTTCTGCTTCTACCCATGATAAAGTAGGGGATTGGATTTGTCTTCCTATCTTCAACAACAAAAAAATGAAACAAAATATATCAAAGGACAATATTTAAAGATTGGAAATAAGCAACATGAACTGGTAATCCCTGGAAAAAGAGAAACCAGTGAGATGAGCCCTCCAATTGTCCTAGCTTCTTGACTAATGGAAATTTCTTATATAAAATTTAAGGAAGGAGATTCCCAGCAAAGCCTGGAGACTTGCTAAATTAGAGAGACAGATTGGGAATTGGGAAGGCCAAGGTGGCTATAATTTGTGAATATAATACTAAAGAATATATACTAAGTGAAGGACAAACAAAAGAGTCTACTTTAATCTTTGGCTTAGTGCTTCTTTGGAAATTTATGAGAAGGAACATGAATTTACCTGAGATTTTTTGGGTGAGGGGGAAGACTCAAAAGCATTAGGCTGAATAATTATCAGAGTTCACAGAAGGCAAAAATAATTTGTTTTCTTACCAACCAGAGAGTAAAGAACTAATAATACAAAAAGGATCAGAAGAGACCATGGGCACCTGGGTGGCTCAATGGGTTAAGCCTCTGCTTTCGCCTCAGGTCATGATCTCAGGGTCCTGGGATCAAGTCCTGCATCGGGCTCTCTGCTCAGCAGGGAGCCTACTTTCTCCTCTCTCTCTCTGCCTGCCTCTCTGCCTAGTTGTGTTCTTTCTCTGTCAAATAAACAAATAAAACCTTAAAAAACAAAAGAAGAAGAAGAGACCTTAAAAAGGTAATGCATAAGTAGTGGGGTTAAATTAGGCCGAGATTAAAGTCTGCTCTGAGTTTACCATAATAAATTATTGTTGGGGAATCCTCAAAAGAATGTGATAGATTTTTTTTATTCCAGAACCAAATCAAACATTATTTAAAGGAATACAACAAAATCCAGCACTTGACAGTTTAAAATCCACATTGTCCCTTAGCCATTAAAAAATTCCCAATATGCAAAGCAGAAAAATATGGACCATACCAGAAGTAAATCAATTAATATAAACTGAATGGAAAATGACAGAAATCATAGAATTATAAGACAAGGTAGTTAAAAGAACTGTTTTCTATATGTTTATATCTTTAGAAAGTTATATGAATATATGGCCATCATCAGGGAAACTCAAATCAAAAGCACATTGAGATACCACCTTCTACCAGTTAGAATGGCCAAAATTCACAAGACAGGAAACAACAAGTGTTAGAGAGTATGTGGAGAAAGGGGACCCCTCTTACACTGTTGGTGGGAATGCAAGTTGGTGCAGTCACTCTGGAAAACAGTGTGGGGATT
>PISX010024094.1:0-28498 GCA_004024625.1 Mellivora capensis | reverse complement strand
ACCATAAGTGACTCTTAATCTCACAAAACAAACTGAGGGTTGCTGGGGGGAGGGGGTTGGGAAAGGGGGGTGGGGTAATGGACATTGGGGAGGGTATGTGCTATGGTTAGTGCTGTGAAGTGTGTAAACCTGGCGATTCACAGACATGTACCCCTGGGGATAAAAATATGTTTATAAAAAAATAAAAATTAAAAAAAAATTTACTGATCATCCACTACATTCCCAGGCACTGTCCCAGAGTTTGGAGAAAGAATAGTGCATAAATAGACCACTTTGTTGTTTCACAGGAGCTTAAAGTTAAGTGGGAAGCTGAGAAATCACCCTTGTGTGTCGTTATTCTTACTCCTGTTTTCTATTCTGAACTGTATAAAATGTTAACTTCACCATTTAGATTTACCTTATTAATAAGCGGTAATGACAAATCTAGATCGCAGTGGACCCTAGCAATTGTTGCTCTGATGTGTATGGGAGAGTGGTGGAAGTGAAGCAGAAAAGGCAAAAAGTGGTTGGGAATTATTTTCCCCTTCCAAACATTCATGTAGCCTTTATACAATATCATCATGCTTTATGACTTAGTTACTTCTCGAGTGTCGTATCTAGAATTTTTCCTGCAGAAATCATATTACACATAACTTAGAAAAAATATGGTTCTTTGTGAACACTCAATAAATATCTGTTAAATAAATGAAAACAATACTTGAATGACTGGTAACATCAAAGAACAGAATAAAATAAAAGACTTAGTAATTTATTCCATATGCAGACACACACACAATTTACTGAAAGTCCAAGTCTCTCTTCTTTTGCTTTACGGGAAGCCTCAGACACCATGACTTTACACACACAATTTGTTTGAGCATATCAAATATGCAATAATTTGTAATATTCTTTTGTACTGTTTTCAAATCTTGCCTGATCATAAAATCAGTTTTGGAAAATAGCCATTCCCAGGTTCCTCCTTGATCTAGTTGGGCTAGGAATCTATTTATATAATTTGTTTTGCAGATGAGTCCATTATAATAAGGAAAAAAATGCTAAAACTACTAATAAAAGATGTGTGACATGTCAGACCTCACACTGGATTAAAAATATCAAGAGTGGAGAGGTCTGAATAGGTGAGCCCAATTTCAAATATCTAATATTTAATGCAGGAAGATAAGATTTGGGGATTACCTGCATGCCTGTTAGAAACAGATGAGAAGCTACTCTGCTATGTTGTCACCCTCCGTTTTGAAAATGCGGTCCTAACGTGTCCTTGTACAGGAGAAGTAATAATTTCAAGTTGCCTAATAATAGAAATGTTAGATATGGTACATATACTATAATTGGACTAGCAGAAGGAGTTACCATGTTAGAAAATGCTCTCTTGAAAATGATATTTGAGTTCAAGGATGGTCATGCACTCATGCATGTTTCAAGTAAGCAGTCACCTGAGTTGTACATACACAATTCTACTCATAAATATACAAACTTTAAAAAGCTCTTTGAAACACAGCAACTTAATTCCTATACATAGCCCAAAGCAAAGTCTTCATATGTTCCCAGACAGGTCCTAGAATGCAAGAAGGTTCATAGCAGTCATATTAAACTAACATCCCCAATCTATCTAAAAACAACCCAAATGTCCACAACTGTAAAATAGTGAAATAAACTGGAGTATATTCATAAAAGGGACTATTATATAGCAATTACAATAAAAAAATTATTGCCACAAATACCATGAACATCACAGTCATAATATTTGTGCAAAAGAAGCCAGATATCATAGAGTACATATTGTGCAATTTCATTTATATAATATACAAAACCAGGCTAAGAACCTATGGGCTTGGATGTCAGAAAGTGATTACCTGGGGAGGCTGCTTACTGGGTGGGGTATGAGGCAGCTTCTGGTGCTAGTTCTTGAGCTAAGTGCTGACCACATGGGTAATTTTGTGAAAATGTATTAAGGTTCATACTTAACGATTTTTTCACATTTCTGAAGGTATGCCATATTCTAGTGCACCATTTACTCCTAGAAAAAAAATCTGATTATGTTTCTCCTCAAATTCTGTGGTTGTACACAGGATAAGGGAATTTTTGCTGGTTATCTTCACTGATTCATAGTCTTCTATCCTACAGAGAAGAGCTACAGAGAGTTTGTATAGAAAATACATGACAATTTCCATCCCAGTCCATTATTTACTTTGAATGTGTTTTCCAATAATGGTCCAATAATGGTTCCAATAATTCATGCTGATTCATCCTCTTGACCTTGCCAGATCCTTTCCATAAAGACAGAACAGAGAGAAGAATCTGTAACTCATCTAGGTCAGTGGTTCCAATGAAGTCTGTGAAGAACAGACCAGGGTGTGGTCGTCAGAGGCTCACCTCTGTCAGCCATGCCCCAGTCATCCAGTGTGAACAACCATTCCTTCCAGGTCAGGGGACCCTGTGGGTGGACGTGTTGACAGTAAATGTCTATCACTATGACTGGAATAACAGGCCACTGAGTCAAGAGACCTCTTGAGAGTAAGGACAGTGAGGTTGGTGGGGGGATTGAGATAAGGAGCTTTTAAAGGTTGATATTGGAAAATGGCCTCTGTAGCAAATCATGTGAATGCTGCCTCCAGATCACTGATCCCTTGGCCACTTTTCCCGTCCAACAGCCAGCACCTACAATTCTTTCTCAGATGATTTTCAGGGCTCCCAGAGGTGCTTCACCAGCATTTGCAGAGCTGGAAGTCTAGAAAGGTACGTCTCCCTGGGGCAGGACTTGATGATAGCTCCAGCCACCAGGCCTCTGCTTAGGAGACCCCAGAGGCAGGACTAGAACAAGGGGAAGCTGCAGGAAGACTACAGTCTAAGGAGGCACTGAAAAACTCAGTGATCAAAATAAATAATTCAGTGCAGTATTTTTTAAAAATCCAAATGAACATAAAAATCCATGATGATCAAAATACCATAATTTATAGACAGGATGAATACTGCTGAAATTTCTTATTGCCTCAGGTTCCAGCATGGTTCCATACTGCACTGCTCGGAGGTGTAATGTTCTCCAGAGCCCCCGTTAAATTATTCCCCCACTCTTTAGGACCTAAGGCACTGGGAGAAGGGCTCATGTGTCTGTTTTATTTTGGGGCGTGTTCTTTTGCCTCATAGGATTTACATCTCTCCCCTGGCACATCACCCATCTTGTTTTCCCACGCCCACAGTCTCCAAAGGATACCCTTCCCACAAGCGTCGCCTTTCTGGAAGGACTGCCTTCTGAGGCCCACCTCACTCCCAGCCCTTTTCCTTTGGTCAGCATTCTGATCGACCAAGACAGAAGACTTTTTTTTATTTCTTTTTACTACTGTACTTCCTGTGGTCTTTCTTCATTCTAGTGATGATTTTAGTTCAATCTCCTCTTTTGTTTTTCACACGATAGGAACCCCCTCACCCTCTAGCCCAGCCTGAGGAAAAGTTTCTGTTTTTCCACCCTCAGGTAATGTGGAATTTGTCTGGCCAGAGACATTAGATTTATATAATCTTATTTTTCTTGTTGATCTATGAAATTATGAGGACGTTTGGAGAGATTTGGACTTAGCTTCTGTTATCTTGGGCCCTAGAAGCCCCCCCCTATTATTGACCCCTCATGGAGCATGCTGACTCCAAAGCTCTCTCCTACTGGGTTGCCTCATTTTGACCTTCTTCCTGAGTGCCTTCTCCTGTCCTCGGGTTGACAACACCACAAGTAGAAAATTTGACACAAAAAAAGTACATAGACCTTAACACTAAAAGTATAATATCCCTTCCAGAGAAAATAATAACCTGCCCTAAAAATATTTTACAATTCATTACAATTCATGAAGCCCCATTATGAAAATCACAACCCTGTCATGTAACAGCTCTAACTACACATGAAAACAACTAAACAACTCTAAGTGGAATATAATATTGGATTCATGCTTTAAATTTATTTCATTATTTGCTATATTGTAGCAAATAAAATGCTGGGAAGAAGGAACGAGGAGCAAGTGCACCAGGTTCCTAGTTCATGAGCTTCATAACATACATTTAAGGTGCCATCTCCTGGTGAGAGCTTTTCTATACCTCTAAACCCGAGCATGCATTTCAACTTTGAATGTGTGCTGAAACAGGCAGGGTATAATAATGGTATCTGGCCAGTTATTTCTAAAATAAGTATAAAAAAATTAAGAAGTCCTTTGCTATTATTTAATCAGTCAGAAATAGGGATCTTCTGAATAAGCTGTGGGAATTATATCAATGTCAATTTCCTGGTTTTGATATTGGATTTAGTGATGCAAGATGTTAACATTGGGGCAGGCTGAGTATATGGGGTCTCTGGGTACATTTATTTGCAATTTCATGTGTACTAATGGTTATTTAAAAAAAAAAAAAGCATTTAAAAAGTTCAAATACCAACTAAGTTTTTTCTTGTCCTGCAGGAAGAGCTTCTGGTTTGCAAGAAAGGGCCCTGCTCTTTAGCTGGGCTCTAAGAGGCAAGCTGTGTAGACATAGTGCTCAACAACCTAAATCCCACTGCACGCAATGCCGTCTATTCATGGCTTAGTCATAGAACGAGTCTTCATGTGCATCTGAGAAATTGATCTGCACAGATACCCGTGGCACATGAATGACTGGCTCAGTGTTATAGCTGACAATTGTCTTGGGACCGTTTGTCTTAATCTTGCCCTACCATGTTGGTAAACTTTCTGAGCACACCGATGAGTCACGCAGTAGTTGGCTGTGTGTGACAGGCTGAATAAAAGCCCCCAACGATATTGAGTCCTAGTCTCTGGAACCTGTAAATGTTACCCTATTTGGGAAAAAAGCGTCTTTGAGGATGTTATTAAGGGTCTTTAGGTGGGGAGAACATCATGGATAACTGGGTGGTTCCTAAACACAATCCCAAGTGTCTCTGTAAGGGAAAGACAGATGCAGATGTCACATAGCCCCATAGAGAAGGCAATATGAGGATAGCTAGAGAGCAATTTGAAGACACTGGCTTTGAAGACTGGAGTGATGTGCCTACAAACTAAAGAATGATGGCCACTGCCAGCTGGAAAAGGCAAGGGATGAATTCTCCCTTAGAGCCTCTGGAGAGAGTATGGCCCTTCTCCATCAAGGTAGATATCATGATTTCAGTCCAGGAATAAGGATTTTGGAATTCTATCCTACATAACTGTAAAAGGATACATTTTTGTTGTTTTAAACCAACATGTTTGTGATCATTTGTTAAAGCAGCCACAGGAAACTAATACACACGATGGGAGAAAGTTTGCTTCCAAAGTAATTCCTGATAGATATGTATTTAATCCTGAACATGAAGTGGAGACCCTTTGGACTCTGTGGAAGCAGCACTAGATGGGAAGTCAAGAAGCTTACTTTCTTAGGTCTCTTCTGACACAAAGATACTAGTATATAACTAAATTCTGCTTTTCTTCTTTGCTCAATGAAAAAAAACAAACAAAAAAATCTTCTATAAATCCAAGGCTTTTCTATCTTATATTACAATTGGCACATTCAATGTTAATTAAAGTCCCCATCTTATCACATCCAAGGCCACATATAAAAAACCCATAGCTAATATCATAGAATGATATGGGCTTAGATGGGTTTTTCATATATGGCCTTTATTACGTTGAGGTATGTTCCCTCTAAACCTACTTTGTAGAGGGTTTTTATCATGAATGGATGTTGTACTTTGTCAAATGCTCTCTACGTCTATTAAAATGATCATATGGTTCTTATCCTTCCTTTTATTTATGTGATGTATCATGTTGATTGATTTGTGAATATTAAATTACCCTTGCAACACGGGAATAAATCCTATTTAATTGTGATGAGTGATTTTTTTGGTAAGTTTTTGGATTCAGTTTGCTAATATTTTATTGAGAATTTTTGCATACATGTTCATCATGGATATTGGCCTATACTCTTTTTTATTAGAGTCTTTATCTGGTTTTGGTATTACAGTAATGCTGGCTTCATAGAATGAATTTGGAAGTTTTCCTTCCTTTGCTATTTTTTGGAATAGTTTGAGAAGAATAGGTATTAACTTTTCTTTAAATGTTTGGTAAAATTAGCCTGTGAAGCCACCTGGACTTTTGTTTGTTGGGGAATTTTTGACTACTAATGCAATTTCTTTGCTGGTTATCAGGTCTCTTCAAGTTTTTTTCCTTCCTGTTTCAGTTTTGGTGGTTTATATGTTCCTAAGAATTTATCCATTTCTTTCAGGTTGTCCAATTTGTTGGCATATAGTTTTTCATAATAGTCTCTTACAATTGTTTGTATTTCTGCGATGTTGGTTGTTATTTCTCCTCTCTCATTTGTCATTTTATTTAATTGTATCCTTCTTCTTTTCTTTTTTTATAAGACTGGATAGAAGTTTTTCAGTTTTATTAATTTTTTAAAGAACTAGCTCCTGGTTTCATTGATCTTTTCTATCATTTTTTAGAGACTATTTATCATTTGTTTCTTCTCTAATATTTATTATTTCTTTCCTGCTATGGCTTTAGACTTTGTTATTCTTTTTTTTTTAACTCTTTTAGGTGTAAGGTTATGTTGTGTATTTGAGATTTTTCTTGCTTTTTAAGGTAGGCTTGTATTGCTATATACTTCCCTCTTAGGACTGCTTTTGCTATACTCCAAAGATTACAGAGCATTTTGTTTTCATTCTCATTTGTTTCCATGTATTTTTAAAATTTCTTTTTTCATATCATGGTTGACCCATTCATTGTTCAGTAGCATAGTGTTTAACACCTGTGTGTTTTTGGCCTTTCCCAATTTTTTCTTGTGGTTGACTTCTAGTTTCATAGTATTGTTGTGGGAGAAGTTGCACTATATGATTTCAATCTTTTTATATTTGTTAAGGCCTGTTTTGTGAGCTAATAGCTGATCTATTCTGGAGAATGTTCTATGTGCACTTGAAAAGAATTCTGTTGTTGTATTCTGCTGTTTTAGGATGGAATGTTCTGACTATATCTGTTAAGCCCATCTGATCCAATGTGTCATTTAAAGACATTGTTTCCTTATTTTATGTTTAGAAGCTCTGCCCATTGATGTAAGTGGGGTGTTAATGTCCCCTAATGTTATTTTATTATTATTATTGGTTAGTGCCTTTATGTTTGTTATTAACTGTTTTATATATTTGGGTGCATAAATATTTATAATTGTTATATTTTCTTGTTGAGTTGTCCTCTTTATGATTATATAATTCCCTTCCATGTCTCTTGTTAGTGTTTATTTTAAAGTCTAGTTTAACCAATATAAGTGTTATTTCTTCAGCTTTTCTTTAAGATCCGTTTGAGTGACAAATGTTTCTCCACCCCCTCACTTTCAATCTGCAGGTGGCTTCAGGTCTAAAATGAGTCTCTTGTAGACAGTATATAGAAAGTCTCTGGTGGTTTTTTTTTTTAATCCATTCTGATACTCTATATCTTTTGATTGGAATGGTTAGTTCATTTACACTCTAAGTAATTATTGATATATATGTATTTAGTGCCATTTTTAACCTATTTTGTCATTGTTTATGGAGATTTCCCCTGATACATTCTTGTCTTTGTCTCTTTTGGTCTCTCCTTTGCACTCAGAATTGCCTTTAATATCTCTTGCAGGACTAGTTCAGTGGTCACAAACTCTTTTTGTTTTTGCTTGTCTAGGAAACTATCTCTCTTATTCTGAATGATAGCCTTGCTGGATAGAGTATTCTTGGCTGCAGAGTTTTTCCATTCAGCACCTTGAACATATCGTGCCACTCTCTTCTGGCTTGCCAAGTTTCTGTTGAGAAATATACAGCCACCTTTATGGGTTGTTTTCCCTTGTAAGTTAAGGACTTTTTTTGTCTTGCTGATTTTAAGATTTTTTCTTAATCACTTTATTTAGCAAATTTAATTACAATACGTCTTGGTGTTGGCCTTTAGTGTTGGCCTGCTTTTGTTAATTTTGATGGGAGTTCTCTGTGCCTCCTGGATTTGGATGTCTGTTTCCTTCCCCAGATTAGAGAAATTTTCTGCTATTATCTCTTGAAATAAATTATCTGCCCCCTTTACTCTTTCTTCTTCTTCTAGGACTCGTATAATACAAATGTTATTATGTTTGAAGCAGTCACTGAGTTCCCTAGGTCCATTCTCGTGTTGCATAATTCTTCTTTCTCTCTTCTGTTCAGCATTATTATTTTCTATCATTTTGTCTTCTAGGTCACTAATCCATTCCTCTGCTTTTTCCAGCCTGCTGTTCATTGCATCAAGCCTGTTTCCAATCTTGTTTATTGCATTCTACATCTCTGATTCTTTTTTAACTCTTTTATCTCTGTGGTAATGGTCTCACTGATGTCTTCTATTCTTTTCTAAAGCCCAATGAGTACCCTTTTGATTGTTGCTTTAAATTTTCCATCAGGTATGCTACTTATATCTATTTCTTATTCTTTCATTTGGGAGAAATCCCTCCATCTTGGTGTTTTGTCTAAGTCTCTGCCTTCTCCTCTGTCAGAAAAGCTAGTTATGTCTCCTGCTCCTGAAAGTAATAGCTTTAGAAGAAGAGGTCATGCAGTGCTCAGGGCCTGGTGCTTTAGGAAGTGTCTCTGGGGCATGCTGCATGTGGTGGAGTAGGAGGACCCTAGGCTGCTCTCGTTGCATGAAGCCAACTAGATAATTATCAAATCATGATAAATATCCCAGAATTGACCTGGAGACTGACAGAAAAAAACTTCACGACTAAAAGGGAGAGAAGAGGCCACATCAAAGAAGGTAGAAAGTGGGTGCCTGGGTGGCTCAGTTGGTTAAACATCTGCCTTTGGCTCAGATCATAATCCTGGGGTCCTGAGATCGAGTCCTATATTAGGCTTCTTGCTCAGCAAAGAGTCTGCTTCTCCCTTTCTCGCTCCCTCTGCCTCTCCTCCTGCTTGTGCTTGCTCTCTCTCTCAAATAAATAAATAAATAAAATCTTAAGAAGGAGGAGGAGAAGGAGGAAGGAGGTGCAGAGACAGAGTTTAGGGAAGAAAAAGGTTGCAGGTGCTGGGGGTGGGTGGGGGGAGCTATGGTCTAGAAAGAGAAGCACATAGGAGAATGCACAAGGAGAACATTTCCCCAAAGTAATTGGCTTAGAAAATGAGAGAGCCTACATTTTATGAGTTCTTGCAACCAGTGGTGCCTAAAGTCTGGAGTTTTAAAGGTCGTGGGCTTGGCTGTGATAGAGCCTGGAGGGCGCTGCACTGCTACTGAAGAGAAGGCAGGCAAACAACCTGGGGGCAGACAATATGGAAACACTGACTTGAAGAACACCTGGGGCACACAGTGGGGAGATTATTCACTCTTTTTGGAGAGCTTCCCTTAGAGGCAGTGTTCAAGGTGATGCCTCTCCAGGAACAAAGGAGCTGGTTAGCACCATTTCCCTCTTCCACCCCTAAGTATAAACACAGAGCTACCTGGGGGAAGCAGCAAGCCCAGACACTGGCTGCCTAACTTGTTTACACCAAGTCCCATATCCCTGTGCTTTGGCAAGACTGCCCCTCTCAGTCAAGTTTCCCACAGTCCCGGTACAGTGAGACCCTCCCCCAAAGACCATCACAAACCCTGCCCACACCATGTCTCCAGAACAGAGTTTAAAAAAAAACCCAAAACTCCAGAGAGTTTTTTAGGGCCTCAGTTCTGGTGAAGTTGCTGTCAAGTCTCATTTCACAAGCAGACCAGAGCACACCTAGTTAAAACTGACCACATTCAGGCCAGGGACCAAACATTGCCCACAGCAGGAAGAAAGCCTCTGAAGATCACTGGCCCAAAGAGCAGAGCAACTGAAACACAAGAGCAGAGGGCACACAGAACTTGAATTTTAACAAGTCCTCAGGTGATTGTATCATGCACATGATAAAGCTTGAGAGGTTCTGCTCTAGGACTCAGGAAATCAGCAACATCTTGAAAAGGCCTCCCACATCTAAGCCTACATGCAAATCCTCAGCCACACGTATTAGCCTACTGAGAAATGCAAGTGCTTTAGAGAACATCTTACCATATGCACAGATACAGCATCTACTTCTGCACCCACTCGTCAGAGATTGTTTTGACATAATAACATTGTAAACACAGTAACTTCTTTAAGAAATAAAGACTACATCATTTCCCCACTACTTGCTATAATACAGCTTTTATTTGTGGCTTTCTGACTTCCAGGTTTCATGTTGTTTTCTTCAAGCAGTATTATTCTGGTGCCAGATGAAAAGGGCAAGCTCAGCCCGGCTGGATTTTTCCTTTCCTATTGTCACTTCCTTAGAAGTTAGCAGTCTCGCCTCCTTTGCTCCCATGTTTGAGAGCTCTGTGGGTGTTCTCTGGGCTTGTAATTGCAGAGTTTGTTTGGGAACAGTAATGTTTCCATAGTTCCAATTGCTCTGTCTGTCTGGCTCTCTGTTACTGAGGTTTACAATCCCATGGAGGCATGTGAGGCCAACTTGTCCCTATTTGCTCCCCTTGTTTGCAACAATGCTGAATTTTGACCTGATTTCACAAAACACACAATGTGTTTCTCTCCAACTTGCCCTAATTCTTTAGTTTAAAATATTTAGTGTGCTGGATTTTATCAGGATTCAAGCAAAAACTGGATTCAATCTTTTAGTCATTCCAACCCACATTCCATTGACATTCTTGAAGCTGATACATGCAGATACATTCATTTTTCTCTCTATTTATTTTTAGACAAAGTGATTCTTTGGTCTATGGCCACTGGAAAATAGTAGTGATCACCAAGACAGAAACCGAAAGAATAACTAATTGCTCAGGGAAAAACTCTCGGTAATGACCTACTGAGTTAGAGAAACAGAAACCTCACATCAAACTGACTTAAACCCTAGCTCTCTTCACAATAACAGTACTTCCTGGGGCTGCAGACTATGCCATCAAAGTCACAAACAGCAAATAATCTAGGAAATCATCAGGACTGGAGGATAAATATGAGCAAGTCAAGTTTAATTCTACTTTCTTGGCGAGGAAAAGCAGTTAGAGGAAAAATAAGAAGGGATTCAAATGCTACTCATTCTTCAAACCAAATATTTATTTAAAATAACCATATGGCCCCCCAAAAAATGTTCAGTTGATTTGATATTTGTCTTTGCTTCCTATTTCCTCGTGGGCAAACTGAGAAATGAATGGCTGTGTTTTTAAATAGGATAAAGCAACTTTAAACGAAAATAATATAGCAAAGTCAGATTTATTTTAATGTGAGAATCATATGATAGCCAACGAGAGCACTATTTTTGCCCCAGAGGGGACATTTTCTAATAGGTAACACCTCTGAAGGTGTTATTTTTGATGAGTATTTATTCTATTAGCATGACATTTCACATTCTATATTGCTAGACACACATTCTAACTCAAAATTAGTATAAATTCTATTATTCATATGGTAAGTAGACATCATAAAAGTGAAAATGCCTTTATTGTTGCCGATGGATATCCAAAAACTATACATAAAATGAAGGATTATGTCAAAAGAACTTGAGTATTTCAGAGAACTATACAAAAGTGTTGCAAATTCTGCAGTACCCATTTGAGATAAGGAGGAAGGAACGACCAGGTCGATGTTGGCAAGGCTGTGTAACCTTGGGCCAAAGAACCTCTCTGAGATTCCATTTATTGCAGCGTAAAACATATTGTTACAGTGGCAGGCTTGACGGGATGTTAGTGAAGGTTAAACAAGGTCCCAAACAAAATGCAAGCGTCCAGTTCTCTCTCTGGCCCATAGCAGCTTATTCCTTACTTATTATTCTTATTGTAGCAACTACCTTTCAAGGGCCTTCCATTTTGTGTGTAAATTATGTACCAATGTGAAAAAAAGACTCTGTAACCTGTTACATTTCTGTCTCTAAAATACCCCACACAACTTCAATACCCAATGAGTCTAGAGAAAATTGGTCTTTAAGTGTGATAGAGATTATATTACTCCTAAGCTTTGACCTGACCCTCCTGGTTCACATCTAGGAGAGGAGAGAAGCTGCATTTAGCCTGAAACAGAGAGGCCCTGTGGTTCTATCTGTCAGCAAGACATAAGGACTCTGAGAGCTTCCCCTGTGATGGTGTCTTTTAACAGGAAACACAGTAGTTCCGAGGCCCACTGTGGGTTGCCCTGCTTGTCTGGGGACACAATTAACATGTCAAAATATGCACTTATTAATAATGAGTCAGTAAATGTAAAGTGTTGGTGCATACAAATAATATACATTTATGACTTTTGTTTGTTTGTTAGTGTTTAGTTCTTAGGTATCTTTGGAACAAGATATTTATTATATTTATATACTCCTTAATAGCAACTGAAAATATTAGAGTGTCCCTGTACAATCTATGTTATCCAATGCCAATAAACAGTTGGATCAGTCCCTGGATGTTACATATACATGTAGTAAACACTGATTTTTTTATTACTGTTTCATTCATATATGTTACTTAACTTTTTCACTTTTCATTTGAGAACTAGGAATAATAATACTTTCGTCACAGGGCGCTTGGTAAGATTAAAGTAAGAGAAATAAAGTGCCTTATATACAGTGGTACTTGAACGTTACTTCCTTTTCATTTACCCAGTTAATGACTATTCCTTGAGCAATTATTATAAATTAATTTAGGCATTGAGTTATTGGGACAAACCAAGAGCTTACATTTTAGTGGTAGAGTCAAAAAATGAATAAGTATACAAGATAATTTAAATAGTGGTAAGAGCTATAAAGTGATGAATATACCAGTTAGATATTACTATGTAACCAATTATTTCAAAATTCAGTGACTTAAAAACACAAGCATTTATTATTGCTGCAGACCAGTTAGTTTTTCTAGACTTGGGCAATCTCATTCATTTATCAGTGGTCATCTGCATTTTGGTTCAATGGCTCTACTGATCTTGGCTTGAGTCTCTTACAAGTATAGAGATCAGCTGATCTACACTGAGACAACTTGGCTCTCTTCCACATGAGCTGTCACTCTCCAGCATAACTTCAGTTTCATTCAATTGACCGGATTAAATCTGTAAGATTTAATCTTACATGATGGGTGGATGGGATGGATGGGAGTTGCTGAAAAGAGGTGTGGACACAGAAAGGGAAGAAATACTCCTTTCATTTTTGAAATCAATCCATGCCCATGAGTTTAATGGCCACTTTAGGGGCAGGAGTCAGAGAATCCTCTTTGAGTGGATAAGCTTTGAGTTAAAAATGAGCTGGTCTTATGAAGACTTAAGAACCTACTAGAAGAAAAAATAGCACATGCGAAATCCCTGAGACAGCAATTATGACTTAATTATTTTCAAAGAATGGGGGCGCCTGGGTGGCTCAGTGGGTTAAAGCCTCTGCCTTCGGCTCAGGTCGTGATCCCAGGGTCCTGGGATTGAGCCCTGCATCGGGCTCTCGGCTCAGCCGGAGGAGCCTGCTTCCTCCTCTCTGTCTGCCTGCCTCTCTGCCTACTTGTGATTTCTGTCTGTCAAATAAATAAATAAAATCTTTAAAAAAAAAAAAAAGAATGGACAAAAGGCTAGTGTGACTGTCCTGTTTTCCTCCATAGCGCAGGATCAAATTCCATAGATTGTGTTTGGTGGAGGAGATCAGGATGAAGAACTTAAGAGTGGAAGTACAAGAGCTAAAGATCTAAGATTCTAGAAACCACAACCGAGTCAATCCTTTTGCTGTGATCAAAAGTAATACCGCTGCTTCCACACAGAACTCCCAAGGGTTCCCATCTCACAAAATTTATAGAGCCATTCAGGATTAGACTTTCAGAAGTAATAAAAGATAGAACATTTGTTATTCAAGAAGACATTAAGCAGCATTTCTAAAATAGATCACTTCCATTCCTTCCCCAAATATCGCATGGTCTTTCTAGGGCAGGACTGTAGAATTTCCCTAAGTAGTTTTGATTTGATTTGATGATTTTTTGATCTGTCTTCACAAAAATTTTCAACCTAGTAACTCAAAGTACAGAAAAATCTAACTCATTGTGGTAGGAACAGTTAAAATGGAAACAGAAACTATAAGAGTCAGAAGGTCAGGTCAAGGCAGTTAAGCTTTTGGCTCATGTCCCTATGATATCTCCAATCAGTGTCTATTCATTTAATATATAAGAAATTTAATATATATGAAATATATATTTATTTAATATATAAAAAAATGACTCCACAGTCAGTGTCTATTCATTTAATATATAAGAAATATATAAGAAATTTTGACTTCTAATCTAGAAGTCAAAAAATGTGGATTCTAGGCCTAGATCCAAGTCAAAGAGCAAGATCTATGTCTTGTTCATCTTTATTTGATTAGCTCTTGAGGAAGTCTTAATTTAATACCAAAGAGATAGATGGCTGAATATTGGCTGGCTGGCTGGCAGGCAGGTTGGCTCACAAGCTGGCTGGCTGGCTGGCTGGATAAATGAAGGATACTGCAAGGAGGAAAAAGAGCAAGATTGCCCAAAGCCAGATATTTTAATAGACATTGCCAATGGATGATTAGTTTTCTCTCAGTTGGCCATAAATAGGAAAATAGACATTAGATTCACCTCCAAACAAATACTCACAGCATCCCATAAAGATCAGGTTTAGCCATCTCAAAAATGGAACAACCAGACTAAGTGATTTCTAGTTTTTGTCCATCTCTTACACTGTAGGGTTCTATGATATGCACCACTAAGTACAAGACCATCCTTGATGATGAGAAAGACATTTTAAAGCTCAGTCAATAGGCAGTGGTTCTTTCTTCTATTTTCTTTTTCACCGGGGAAAAATTTTTTTGGAAAACCTGACTCATTAGTATCATCAAAAATATTAAATTAGTCATATTAAACACATGGAATGTTTACAGTGAGAGAAAAAAGAAGTACTAAATCCCTGTTCTCCATGGAATTCTTGATTTTGTGATTTATCTTGTTATGTAGCCAAGAAATCTCTTTGACAAGAAACCAGTTCCACCCCACATCCCACCTCTCAAAATTCAATCTCTGATATATCTGCTTATTGGCCAGAATTCCTTTTCTTGTTTATTTTAAATTTTTTAAAAAAATTTTAATTCAGTATAGTTAGTATATGGTGTTATATTAGTTGCAGGTATACAATATAGTGATTTGACAATTCTATACATTACTCAGTGCTCGTTATGATAAATGTACTCTCAATCCCCTTCCCTTTTTCACCTTTTCCCCATTTCACCCATCCCCCACTCCTTACCCTCTGGTAACCATCAGTTTGTTCTCTATAGCTAAGAGTCTCTTTCTTTTTCTGTCTTGCTCTCTTTCTCTCTCTCTCTTTTTTCCTTTGCTCATTTGTTTTGTTTCTTAAACTCCACACAGGAGTGAGATCATATGGTATTTGTCTTTCTCTGACTAAGCATTATACTTGTAGTATTGTACTTTTTAGATCCACCCATGTTGTTGCAAATGGCAAGAGTTCATTGTTTTTTATGGCTGAGTAATATTCCATTGTATATGTACACTGCCTCTTCTTTGTCCATTAATCTATCAATGGACACTTGAGTTGCTGCCATATCTTGACTATTGTAAATAATGTTTCAATAAACATAGAAGTGCATATATCTTTCCAAATTAATGTTTTCGTGTTCTTTGGGTAGATACCAAGTAGTAAAATTACTGGGTCATATGGCAATACTATTTTTAATTTTTTGAGGAACCACCATACTGTTTTCCACAATGGCTGTGCCAGTTTGCTCTCTCATCAATAGTGCACAAGTGCTGCTTTTTCTCTACATTCTCTCCAATACTTGTTTGTTGCATTTTTAATTTTAGCCATTCTGACAGGTGTGAAGTGATGTCTCATTGTAGTTTTGATTTGCATTTCCCTGATGATGAGTGATGTTGAGCATCTTTTCATGTCTCTATTGGCCATCTGTATGTCTTCGTTGGAAAATGTCTGTTCATGTCTTCTGCTCATTTTTAACTGGATTATTTATTTTTGTGTGTCGACACCTCTTCCCACTTGTCCTTGGAGAAATTTCCCTGTCTCATTCCATGTAGTTCTACCGGTTCAGGGAGGGGGTTTTCAAGCATATCACCGAGGTACACTACCAAACACAGGACTGGGCACGTGACCAGAAGTCTCATGTTTTCTTACCTCTGTTTATTTATTTAAATCTTTATTTTGCTTAATATCCAAAACAAATATTACTGGAGATGTTAAATTATGATGGTAGTCCTTTTTTTTTTAGATTTTATTTATTTATTTGAGAGAGAGGCAGTGAGAGAGCATGAGCGAGGAGAAGGTCAGAGGGAGAAGCAGACTCCCCGTGGAGCTGGGAGCCCGATGCGGGACTAGATCCCGGGTCTCCGGGACCATGACCCGAGCCGAAGGCAGTCGTCCAACCAACTGAGCCACCCAGACGTCCTTATGATGGTAGTCTTAAAAATATTCTTTGTATGGTGTCCCCAAAATGAATATTCATAGCGAGTACATTTCCCTATCCTACTGGGAGTAGATTTTTGAAATTTTGACAAGATACTTCAGCCAACTCTTCTATTTCTCCCTTTTGAAAGAGAAAATCAATAGCCTTCGAGCTAGGTTGAAGATGTCTAATCTTTCCTAGTCTTATAAGATGATAAACTCCAAGCTCAGGCACATCATGGACCAGACTTAAGTGGAGTACCACTTTCATCTGAGTAACTCTTACCATTCCCCTGGGGTCTCAGTATAGATGGCTCCTCTTCTGAGAAGTTACTTACCGTGCCAACACTGGCACTGCTGCCCTGCCAAGGTTCCCATAGCAACTGCTTCTGCTCAAATTACAGACTGATTGACAGAAGTAAAATCACCTGTCTACTCTTATTCCCTCTTCTCTCCACTAAACCTGAAGCTTCCTGAGGACACTCCATTATTATATCTCCAGTCTCTATGACAATGCCTTATCTCCTTTAGGAATTCAAAAATATTTATAAAACATTGTGTAGATATAAACTTTATCACGCTCTGTGTGTCTGGTGGTATGGTAACAATCACATACAGCTAACTTTTGCCCTTCCAGCATCCATTTCCCACTACTGATAAATGCACTTTGGTATTGTTTTTTTATTTCTCCCATACCCTAGATTAATGTGCTTTCAGGTCAGACCTCACTCTAGGCTCCTAGGAGCAGCATATAACCAAAGCCTGGTATTTTAAGCTCTTTGACCAAGATTCAGAGTAAATTTTCTGCCTAGCTTTAATTAATGAAATTGTTCCTCACAAAGGAGCTAAGTGAGAAGTCAGAACTCTGAAATAGCTCAAATGGGTTTTTCAACAGAAGTTTTTCAAATTTTTGCCCAAGAATTATCACACAGTATGAATCCAAAGATCCTCCTTAGGTGCTTTAAGTCAAATTGTCTAAGAAAGTCCAGGCACATCTGGTCACTTATCAAGCCTCATCCTTCTAACCACAGTGAATAGCTCAGGAATGGAAACGAGACCCAAGGCAGGACATCAAGAAGCCCATTGACCACTCTTGCTTCCTCTTCAGAAGAGCTTGCCTGGAAATTCTGAGTGAAAAAGCAAGCCTGAAACTGGGAAAAGATTCTGATGAAACCCTTTGAGTACCTGGATCTATCTATGCTTGAATTGAGACTGGTCTTAGACATTTGATTTATAAAAGATAATAAAATCTCTTTTTTGCTTAAGTGAGTTTGAGTTCAGCTTCTGCCATTTTCAACTGAAAAGTCCTAACTGATGTAGTGTATGATATCATATTTAATTAACATGTTCAGGTAACACATATCAACTTTCTGATTTAGAGGTTTATCAATTGGCACAAAGGAACTATCTCCCACTATGTGAACACTCCCAAGGTCGCACAATTGGTAAATGACAGAATCAAGAACTAGAACTCAGTTCACCTGGCTACAGATGTCATGTTCTAGGCATTGCCCAGCATGGACATTCACATGGTGAAATAAGAAAATCAGAAAGGCAAATCCATCCATGAAAATTGCTAGAACACACAGTTTATAAGGAGACTCTTAATGTCTGGATCCATACAGTTCCATATGCAAGACATAAGGGAACAGAAATGGGAAGAGAATCAGTATGTTTCTTTACCTGAGTCAGCAACATGTTACAGACACCATTTACTGACACTGAACTGTGAACATCCACTTAGAATAACACAGCTCCCCTCTCAGTAACTTTTCATCCTACTTGAGATTTCACAGAATCAGGAATTTCTTGGAAGTTTTTAGAGGTTATATTTTTGCCCCATCACCTCATATGTCATGAGCGGACCTAGACAAGGAAAATAAAATTGGTGATTAGAGGCCGCAATGTGGAGAAAAAAGGGACAAGGTCTGGAATTCTTCACCCTCCCTAGCCAGCTGCTTAGGGCTATTTCCACAATGGTTCAGGAGCCCTGTTGTATGGACTGGTTCTGCGCACACTGACAGAATTGCTGAGGAATCTCTACCACTTGATGAGTGTCAGAACTGTACCAACCACACTTAGTTACACGTTCTCTCTGCCTATCCCAGCTGCTACCATTGCAACTCCTGCCACGCTCCAGCTTCAACAAGACAACTAGCTAAACTTAGCAGTCATCAAGTTGAATGGTTTCCAAATGTTCAAGACAAATCTCATGAGAGAACCATCCATGATCTTGGATGTACAGACAGAAGGGTGAAGTGAGTCTACACAGAAGAACCTTCTGTGGTTTGGCTCCACATTTTGCCCTGGAAGCATCTAATTCACTGCTGCTAAAGAACCATGATTTTGAGGGGCACCTGGGTAGCTCAATCAGTTACATTTATGCTTTTGGCTCAGTTCATGATATCAGGGTCCTGGGAGTGAGCCCCGTATTGGGATCCGAGCTCAGGGGGGAGAAGCCTGCTTCTCCCTCCTCTTCTGCTTCTCCTCCTCCTCGTGCTCTCTTTCTCTCTCTCTCTCTCTCTCTCAAAGAAATAAAATAAAATCTTTAAAAATGATAATAAAAAAGAACCATGATTTTGAGTAGATACATACTTAAGCACTGGAGTCTTGTCAGGCTGTTGCTGTGTGACCTCTAGCAAGTTATTTCACCTCTGTAAGCCTCAACCTCCTCATCTGTAAAATGATGGGGATAAAAGCACCTGTCTCAGAGTATAGTTGCAAGGATTATATAATTTTCTAGCACATAATAAGGATATAACACAGATTGACCATCACCATTATGTGCAACTACTGCACGTGTATTTTAACTAAAAGGCAACAAAAGAAGTATCTGAGTTATTGGCATTCAAGAGACCACTCTTCCCTAAAATGTCTGAAAATTTTAGTAACATTCCATAGTTTGACCTTGATTGCTAGAGATTTTGCCTCTGTAGATCCAATCTCCAAGATCTCTCAAGCATTCTCTTTATGGCTACTTTACCCTTTCTTTAATGTTCAGACACATACTAATTGCAATGGCTGCTTTAAGGCCTGGCTTAATACAAGTGTGTTTATGTGTTCAACTAGCCTCAGAATATTGGACATTTTCTGTTTACCTTCTGCACAAATTTTAAACCTTCTCTATGTTCTTCTGGACATCTTCTTGCAAGCTAATGTTTGTGTTTATAAGTCTTTACGATACCTGCCCTGTAACTAAGATGTTCTAATTTTCAGGAAGGCCCTCCTATCCCCAGGTCTTTCTCCATCCTTGGTATGAAAGTCTGATTTATTATAAGAAATATGTATTTGGCCTTATTCCCATTTCTGGCACTAGCTCCTAAAACACTTGGAATTTCCTAAGTGATGACAGCAACAGAGGCATCTTTTGTTATGTTAATGGGGTGAATTTTGTACAACACCTAAAGATTGGGGTTGGTTGCCAGGGAAACCAACCATGTGATTAGAAGGTTGGAATTTTCCGTCCCCCTGACCTCCAGGGAGGGGAGAAATACTGCAGGTTAGTTAAATCAATGACCAATAACCAATGATTTAATCAATCATGAATATGTAATGAAGCCTTCATAAAGACCTCAAAGGTGGGGGGTGGGTTGTTCTGAGAGCTTCAAGGTTAGTGAACATATGGAGATTAAAGAAAGTTGGCATCCCTGGAGAAAGCATGGAATCTCCTCACCCTTTCAGGAGCATCTCTTCCATTAGGCTGTTCCTGAGTTATATCCTTTTATTTTTTTTTTCATTTTTATTTTTTTTAAGTTTTTATTTATTTATTTGAGAGAAATCACAAGTAGGAAGAGAGGCAGGCAGGGAGAGAGAGGAGGAAGCAGGCTTCCTGCCAAGCAGAAAGCCCGATCCCAGGACCCTGAGATCATGACCTGAGCTGAAGACAGAGGCTTAACCCACTGAGCCACCCAGGCGCCCCAGTTATATCCTTTTATAATAAACTGTTAACCTAGTAAGTAAAATATTTCTCTGAGTTCTGTGTGCTGCTCCAGCAAATTAATTGACCCAAGGAGGTGATCATTGCAATCTCTAATCTATAATGGATTAGTCAGAAGCTCAGGGGATAACCTCGGCTTCCAGTAACCTGGGCTTTTGAAAGGAGTCTGTCATTGGGGGAGAGGGCCATCTTGAGGGACCGAGTTCCTAACCTATGGAATCTAATGCTATCCCTGACTCTGTAGACAGTGCCATAATCAAGTTGAATTTTCGGACACCCAGCTAGTGTCAGAGTTTCTTGTTGGAGTGGGAAGACTTCACCACCCCTCACTCCTCCCCCATTGGTACAACTGGGTGCAGAAACTTTTACTTTGGCTTTGGCTTAATACAAATAAGTCAGTGGCAGGTGCTGTCTCTTTGATGCACATAAAAGATTAAATAAGGATCTAAAAACTTCTTTTGACTCATTTGTTGTAGGAGACTGCTTAAGACATGAGGTATCACTGAAAATTCAGGAAATATATGAAAAGTGGAAAGCTAGAGTCTCCAAAGACACACTTCTGGTGTTTATGTATGAGCAATTTTATTTAAATGATATGGATGCAGTTAGAAAATGATGATGGAATTTAAGTCTCATTAAATACCAAGAAATACTACTTTTATATACTTCCATTCTTCTCTACCCATTATTTGCACTCCCCTTTGCTGATGACTTGTGAGCATTGTAAATGTCTCTCCTGTGTTTTTTATTCTATATTATAAAATTCTTCTCTTGTGACAGCCACATGCAACTTGTTATTCTTTTAAAAGGTTATACAATTTCATTAGAACTAGAAAGGGCTTTTGGAATATTACCAACCTGGCAACGTTCATCTGGCAACAGATCATGGACTTAGCAGGACAGCATTGTATTGAATTAAAGGATTAAATCTTCTGAGTGAATGATCCAAAACTTTTGGAGGAATAGCAAAAGTGTTTGCCAAGCTAAAACAGATGCCTGTGGGTACAGGCAGGTGAAAGGTCTTTTCACTATTCACTATTGGTACAGTATTTATTTCACTGGGAGCCTAATGAAATAGTTTCTTGAAAGGGTTATTACTTGACTTCAGAAATTTTAAAACTGTGATAGTTCCTCTTATTCAAAAGAATGGTACCCTTGCTTGCTTTTGAATTGAAAACTCTTATTTTATCCTCACATATGGTTATGACACAAAGTATTTTCTAATAGTTGCTGAGCTCCTAGAGAAGTAGTTCTCAACTGGGGGCAATTTTGGCCCCAGACGATATCTGTCATTGTTGCCGCTAGAGGATATCTGGAAACATTTTTGGTTGTCACAAGAGGGGATGTGTTCTATTGGAATTTACTGGGGAGAAGTCAGGGATGCTACTCAACATCCTTCACAGGCATCACCCCACAACAAAGAATTATCCAATCCAAAAGGTTAATAGTGTAGAGGTTAAGAAACCCTGCCCTAATAAGTCAAGCAGAGAGAGTCAATTATCATATGGTTTCACTTACTTGTGGAGCATAAGGAATAACATGGAGGACATTGGGAGATGGAGAGAAGTGAGTTGGGGGAAATGGGAGGGGGAGACAAACCATGAGAGACTGTGGACTCTGAAAAACCAACTGAGGGGTTTGGGGGGTGGGTTGGGTGAGACTGGTGGTGGGTATTAAGGAAGGCACATATTACATGGAGCACTGGGTGTGCTACAGAAACAATGAATTTTGGAACACTGAAAAAAATTTTAATTTAATTTAATTTAAAAAAAAAAAAGAAAAGAATCCCTGCCCTAGACCACATAGAATCTTGAAGGTACAAGAACCTATCCTTGTTTTGGAGTTCCTTAGAATCAAATTGAATAAAACAAAGTATGATGCTTATACATGATGTATAGAATTAACCTTCTACTCCACATCTATCTATCCAACTAGATTGCAAACCCTATGAGTGAGGGACTGTACTTGCTATGTCTTTGTCAGAAGACGATGATTAATTAGCTATTCTCTAGGTTGGGTAAGAACAGAGGAAAGGTAGCACAGTTAATTCTCAAATACTCAGCATAATAAGGGTTAAAAGATGTAGGAGATACAAAACCATGGTTGCAAAATGTGTGTCAAAATCTACTGTAATGATGGAATTTATATAAACGTAAAGTCATGTTCAGTAATTGAAAATGTACTGACCATTCTAATATGCATAGTTGGTAAAAGTAATCAATAGTGTGTAATAATTAAGAAATACTAAATTTGAATTACTTGATGAAAAAATCACCCCCAAATTACTATATATTAAAATAGTATGGTATGTCCTATTACTCTTTAAAAAGATTTTATTCATTTGAGAGAGAGAAAAATAGAGACCTTAAGCAGGGGGAGGGGGAGGGAAAGAGGAAGAAGCAGACTCCCCGCTGAGTGGGAATATCCAAGGGTAGGCTCAGTCCCAGGACCCAGACCTGAGCCAAAGGCAGCCGTGTCACTGACTGGGCCACCTGAGCTCCCCTGTTATTACCTATTTCTTAAGCTGACCATTTCAACTTCATCGTACCTTCAAATATTAAAAAGGAATCAGAAATAGGTCAGAGATGTAATCCCAAGTATTTGTTTCCCCCCCTTCCCTAATTCCTCTACTGCTTGATGGAGTTGTAGGTCTGATGTCATAGGAGTGTAATGCTTAACCATATTTTCCTCCTTTTCTTCTCTCTGTGTCCAGCCTCTACTTTGGTCTCAGAAGAGGCAATGACCCAAAAAGGAAGGGATAATCTGCCTAATTGTGGAGGCAACTGTGCATTCCCAAATTGTAGTGCATACCTTATGATACTGATTACTCTGAAGTTCCAAAAGCACTGGTGTTTTGTAATATGGCATTTTTATTTCTTAATGATTTGTAACAATATTAATTTTTTTCCCAGGAAACTGCCTATTTAAAAATAAAACCTATGTTAAATCGCAAACATACATCTTTCCCATAGCATTAAAGGCTGATATTTGTCATCTTTGGGGTAAAATAGATTTTATATATACATATACATAGCCAGCTGGAGCCAAGCTCTTAAAATCTGAGAAAAACATCCTGAAAAATACTGATGAATGAAATTTCCTTTTAAAAATTTTAATAAAATTACTTGGGTCCATAATTTTCTACATGGTCCGATACTGAAACAGTAGGATGATAGAGGATGCCTTACAGTTCCAAAATTCTATGAATCTTTCTGTGTTCACTTTGCACAATCATACCACCATAAACCTAATGGTACTGCAGTCAGCACATGCTGTTAACTTATTTAACCTTGACCAGAAATGAAAATATTACATTGAAATAGGATAACATTGTCTTATGAAGAAGAGATGAAATATCAGATGTTCCAACTCCCTAAACAAAGGAACCGTAGAATTTCCTCTGATCTGAGAATCTTATACCAGTTATACGAATGAGTTAAACAACAAAAGTGTTCTTTAAATCCACTACTGGTTTCAGATTACACCTGTTTAATCTCCTGGTAATGACTTTTGGTAACATATCTGGCTATACATGAAGATTCCCAAGAGAACTCAGAATCTTTCAATCACATGGAAAATATCCAAAGGTAACATAATTGTTTGTGAAGAATACAGACAATCCCTTTGAAAGAAGTATCCATATGCATAAAAATAGATATTATAGTCACTCAGTTTACAATGCTTGAGAACGTTAACTCTTAAAAAAAAGAATAATTTAAATTGTACACTTGTATACCAACTCATATTTCAACCTTTTAAGTAATATTATAATGGAGGAACACATTTTTTTAATTACTTCTCAAGACTACAAATCAAATATGTAGTTTCTTATAGTTGGACCCTAGAGAACAAAGACTAAAGCAGAAAAAAATGTTACTGAAGAAACATGGCCAAAGTGTTTCCAAATTTGTTGAAACACATAAACATATAGATTCATGAAGTTTATTAAGATCAAACAAGAATACAAGCAAGCAAGCAAACAAACAAACAAAAACAAACAAACAAAAAAAAAACCCCCACCAAAGTACATCTTGGTCAAACTGTTAAATTCTAAAGGTAAAGAGAAAATCTTAAAACTAGCCAGAGAAAAGTGGTATTGTATACAAGGAGCAATTCAGAATACTGTTGCCTTTACATCAGAAACAACTGAAGTCAGAATATAGTGAAATAAACTCTTCAAGAACTAGAAGAATATATAAACCAGCAATCCAGGACCCTATACCCAGTGAAAATATCCTTCAAGAACAAATATAAAATAAAGATATTTCCAGATAAAAGAAAAGTAAGAGGTTTTATCACTAGGAAACCTAGAGGAAATTCTTCAGGCAGAATAAAAATGAGACCAAATACAAATGTAGATTTTTCAGAAAAGAACGAAGAGCACTGTAAATAGTAAATGTGTGACTAATTACAAAAACAATTCCCCCTTAATAACTACAAAAATGCATAATAAATATATATGACAGTTTAAAACAAAAATTATCTCTATAGTGAGACTTTGGCATAATCTAATGTGACACACAAAATTATATCAAAGATGATGGGGAAAGAGATAAATGGACATAAATGGTTATAAGGTTTTTAGCATTTCACATAAACTGATATAATATCAACCCCAAATTGACTGTGACAAGTTAAAGATGTTTATTCTAATCCTTAGAACAACCAATAAACTTCAGATAGCTATAGTTAAAAAATCAATGACTAAATTAAAAGGGAGTTATAAAAATGTTCAACTAATCTAAATGAAAGCACAAAAGGAGAAATAGAAACAAAAAGCAGAGGAGATAAAATTAAGTTATAAAATAGCAGGCTTAAATCTAGCCATGTTAACAATTATTTTTATGTATCAATAGAATAAACATTCCAACTTAAAGGGAAAATTTTCAAATAAATTTAAATAGCATGACCTAATTATATATCCTCTTTAAAACAGGTAGAAAGTAAACATATAAGAAAACAAATTCCACAGAAACAGTAAGCTTAAGAAGGTTAGGTTGTGTTAATATCAGATAAATAAAACCTCATGACAAAGAAGAGAAATAATGATAAAAGGGTCAATTCATAAGAAAGACATAACAATCCTAAGTATGTACACCTGCAATAGTACAGTTTCAAAATCCATGAAGAAAAACTGACAGAATAAAAGTGAGAAATAGACAATTCTATCATTATAAGTAGAGATTATAATACCCATCTCAAAAATTAATAGAAAAACTAGATTAAAGTGTCAGAAAAAAAAAGAGATGGTCTGAACAACTCTACTAGCCACTTTGTCCAAATTGGTATTGATAAAACACCACATCCTAAAATTGTAGATTCCATACACTCCTTATAAATATACGTAGTATATTTAGCAAGATAAACCACATTCCATGCCAATAAAAAATCTCAATGAATTTCAAAAGCCCAAAATCATGATTATGTTTTCCGAGAAAGCAATAAACTACTAAAGTTAAAATAAATAAATAATAAACTAGAAAGGAAAACAAGATATTTACAAAAATTCCAAATATTTGAAAATTAGATCACATATTTCTAAATAATCCTTGGGTCAAAAAATATGAGGGAATTAGAAATATTTTAAACCGAATATAATTAAAATAAAATATATCAAATAAGATGAAAATATTTTGGTGCTTATAGGGAAATTTACAGCAGTGAATATTTATCTTATAATTTTAAAGATTTTATTTACTTATTTACTTGAAAGAGAGAGAGGGTTGGGGGGAAGAAGCAGAGGAAGAGGGATAAGCAGACTCCACACTGAGTGTGGAGCTTGACGTGGAGCTCAATACCATGACCCTGAGATCATGACCTGAGCTGAAATCAAGAGTTGTACACTCAACCAACTGAGCCATCCGGGCACCCCAGTGAATGTGTACTTTAAATCTAAAATCAATGATGTAAAGTTCTGCCATAAGGAGCTACAAAAAAAAAAAAAAAAAGAAGAGCAAAGTAGACCTAAAGTAAGTAGAAGAAAATAGTATAATTAATGAAATAGAAAACAGACAAATAATAGGACAAATTAAGAGTCAAAAGTTTGTTCTTCCAAGAGATGAAAAAATTTAATAAACTTAAATGAATTTTTACAACCATGAAATCAACACCCAGACCAAGAAATACATCATTCTTTCATTTTTAATATTGGTAATTTGTGTTCTCCTTATTCCTAGGTAGTGGTTTATTAAATTTTGTAAAAATTCATTTAAGTGTATACTTATGATTTGTGTACTTTTCTGTATGTATATTAAGCTTCAATAAATAACCTGCTTATTAACAAATAAAAAAGCTCTAAGAACATGATTTTTAATTGTTCTCAAAGTTTGGAGACATGAAATCAGAGAGGGCATATTTATCAGCTTGGACTGCTATAACAAAATACCATACACTATGTGGCTTAAAGAACAGAAATTTACTTTCTTACAATCTTGGAGGCTGAAAGACTGAGATCAGGATACCAGCACGGTTGCATTCTGCTGAGAATGCTTATTCTCACTTGCAGGTAGCTGCTCTTTTTGCTGTGTGCTCATGGCCTTTCCTGGAGTTTCTCTTTCTCTTTTCCTCTTAGAAGATCATGAATCTTACAGGATCAAGGTTCCACCCTTGTGACTTCATTTAACCATAATATTTTCTAAAAGCCCTACTCCACTATAGTCACATCAGACACTAGGGCTTCAACAGATGAATTTTGGAGGAGACACTACTCACTCCATTGCAGAAGGGATGTACTGAAGTTTAAAATTCTCAGGAAACACATCTGATACAGTATACAAGACATGTGTTAGGAAGTGCTCTTGAGTGTGTGGAAAGGAGAAGAAGGACTATGTAGGAGAAACTGAGCTATGATGCAATCTCAAGAAAGAACGCAGCTGACCCCATGGGCAGCTCTGGAAATAGATGGCCCTTCAGAATTGTCCCGTTAGGACCAGAGAACATTCTCCTACATTGACTGGTCACTCCACGGATGCTGCCCTAGGAAGGAACAAGACCTTAGACAAGGTGACTCCTCAGCAGAGACAATTCCAATGAGAGGCAACAGCGGACAACCAGATGTGGACAGCCAACCCCTTACCCCCTCAACAGATGGGTCGATAAATCATTCAGTTCTGATGGAGATATCTGAGCAACGCATCACAGTTTCCTCAGAGTACTACCTGGAAAAAGTTAACTGCACATACTTAACCTGGAGACAGACCTTCAGTCTACCAGACTTGGAAACTCCAGCGCAACAAGGTTGTTGTGACCAAGAATACAGATTCAACTTGGCAAGGCTCAGAAAGGCTGACAGATACGATCTCCATACTGATCAATTAATTTGCAATGAGCTATATATCTGTCAATGTAAAACTCATAAGCTGCTAATGTATAATCAGAAAAGTCTTGCTTAGCATAGAAATAAAATAACAATCAGTGATATAATTTGGATATTTAATGACATCAAGTCCTGAGAGTCAATATCCAGGCTCAGATTAGTGCTAGGTCTTTAAGAGTCATATTCAACACATCATAAAACAGTTAAATTTAGTTTTCCTGTATTTTTGGCTTTCTCACTCCCTTCTTCTTGTCTGTAGCAATTTTTACTTTAATTGCTAAACCTGACCCTGAGGGACATTCAACATACTGTTTCCCTGGATAAATCAAACTGAATGATGAAACTAGCAATGCAGAAATAAATGAATCACCCTTGGGATACCAGGAAGCCTTCACCACAGGACTTGTGAAAATTGCAGTTCACTGTGCTCTTTTATACCTGACTGCTAAAATCTAAAGCATCACTGTTTATCTGAAAGCACTACAAACTGGAGTCAGAATTCAATTGCATAATTAGATATGATGGGCAGGTTATCCAAATGGCAGAGATGAAGAGGAGTGGAAACACAGATGTAACAATAGAATTAGATTATTTGGAGAGGACATGAAGGACAGTAAATTCATGTAGAGTATGTTTGGGGAAAACTAAATGGATAAATGATTTTGAGGGAGGATGAAGAAGTATTTGTATTTCTGAAAATGACTATTTCCTTATAGAGTTCAGGAATTTTCTTTAAAATAATGTTATTAGTCACATAAAAACATGGATAAATTTCATGGATATGTTGAGGTAAATACAAAATAGAATAGACAGAATTATTCCACTTATGTGAAATTCAAAATCTGATAAAATATTTCAATGGAATAATGTTAGATTAGTGTTAGAAAAGTAATTAGATTACTTTTTTT
>PISX010024093.1:0-28583 GCA_004024625.1 Mellivora capensis | reverse complement strand
CACCATCACCTCCATCACCACCATCTTTATGGGCAACACCACCATCATGATGACATCATCATCACTGCCCTGACTCGCACCCCCTGTTGCCAGGCACTGGAGCATCTGGGCTTCACAAAGACCTTACACCTTCAGCCCGGCCTTTTATAGATAAGATGACAAAGACAAAGGGAGCTCACCACCGGACCAAGATCACCAGCTGGTTGTCATTAGATCTGGGAGTCGAGCCAGGGTTGGCCTGACTCCAGAGCCTGTATTCCTAATCCCTCTGCTTTCCTTCTCTCCAGCATGCAATGCCCCCAGGAGAGCTCCTTGCTCAAGGCTGACAAAAAGAAAGCAATGGTAACAATAGAAAAATTATTTTCTCTAAAGACGTAAACAGTGAACACCTGCACTATTTTCTATGCTACCAACTCTTTAACTTTTGACAAAAAAAAAAAGAATTACATCTACACAATTTATTTTAAAAAAATTCTCTCTTCTCATTTCATCAGTGGCATGCGCAAAGTTGAAATGAAAATCAGTGTAAAACAACTCCTGCAATACTTGAGAACGGTAAGAACGATCAGGTCTGACAAAAGCTGGAATTCAAGATGCATCTGCCTGGGTCGCGGGCGCCACCCCACACCACATAAATCAGCCTCTTCTTCTGCCGTCCTGAGCTTATCAGGGTCATCCTCGCCCTGTAATTCATCCCGAACCCATCAGATTTACCTTTGGAAAAGTAATTAAGCACCACCCAGGTAAAAGAGGCAAAGATTTAGAATGCATTAGACAAGGAGATTAGAATGTAAATACAGAAATCTCAATTAACCTTCTAATCTGCAGGTCAGAAGGAGGGATCTCAGAGCCACGGGGAAAATACAATGCCCGCTTCCTGGAGACCCCAGCCCGCTGGTGGCAGAATTCGGGTCACAGAGATTAGTTATAATAACGGAAGGACACAAAGGTGCAGAGCATCTCTGGAAGGCCTGCGCCCAGCCCCCGCTCGTGGGCAGTATGGAGCCTGAGATGCACAGAGAGCCCTGTGGCCGGCTGCAATGGACTCGGCGTCTGGGAGTTACTGCGGTCCGGACAGAAGGACGCAGTGGGAGGGGGTGATGTAAACATGCAGAGGGGCGCGCTGAGCCGTGGACGGTGTGCAAGGGCACGTGCAGGTGCCCCCTGAGCGGCGCAGCCCGCTGGGCACGGGGCGCTGGGCAGGAGTTTGACTTCAGCCTGTTCACGTGCCCTGGGCAGCGAGGGTCCTGTGAACGCAGCCGGGGAGGCCGGAGTGTCACAACAGCTTACTCAAGGTCGCTGGGAATGCTGGGGGACACACCGCCTCCCGACTGCACTCAGGACAGCGTGGCTCATGGCTCCCTCTGTTTGCTGCTTCTCCTCCCTCCCCCCTAGACCGCGCCAATCTTCTGAGCAAAAGGGGAACCTTGTGGCCAGTCTCTGAAGTGCGCTTGGAAACTGAGAGTCAAAGAACTTGTGTTTCCAGCTGTTTTTACGAAAATATGACCCGTTTTTGTTCTCCTGTCCTCGAGGGGACTTCCCCCAGAGGAGCTCAGCAGGAGGCTGGCTCCTGTGGCCTCAGCCCAGCTGTGGGGGCATCTTACTGGGACCACGACCTGAGCTCTCGCAGACCCCTCGCCCCCACCTCCCACGCAGACACGGATCAGCACCGCCTTCTCCCGGCTGGATCCGCAGAAGGCAGAACTGAACTTTCCACCATGTTCTCAAGCCCCAGTGGAGCCCTGTAGCCCATACACCCTTCCAAAGTTCATGTCCCTCCTGGAGCCTCAGGATGGGGCCTACTTGTAATTAGGGTCGTTACAGAGTTAAAGGGTCTTGTGGAGTGAGGAGACGTCGGATCCCACGGGACTGGGGCTTTTATAAGAAGAGGGAGAGACACAGACTCCCACGGGACACGGCGCTGGGACGGAGGCAGACACACCCCGGTGCAGAGGCCAGACCCTGGCGGCTGCCGCCAGAAGCAGGAAGAGGCAAGAAGGACCCTGCCCTTGAGCCGAGGCGCTCTGGTGGCTGCTGAAGTCAGTGAATTTGTGCCCGTCCTGCCACCAAGGCTCCAAGATGGCTGTGGGCCCCGCATCTCTCCCCAGGCAAGGTCACGGTCTCCCGCTCCACCATCTGCCCGTGTGCCCACGTGGGTGAGATACGGCAGAGATGGAAAACCACTGAGACCGTCAGTGTCCCCTCGGGTGGCCACAAGCCTGGGGGTGGGGGGGGCATGTGTGTGTCGTGGGTGGGATGCCCCCTCTCCCAGCATGCGCATCGATCACACTGCCCCAGAGGCCCCTGTGAGCCTTGCGCCTTGAAGGTGACCCCATAGAAGCGCGTGCTCTGGGGCTGGGGAAAGGCGGCCGTTGGCGCCCAGCACTCCACTGAGGGCTCTTGTGTAGACACCTGTCTCGAAAGGTGGCCCGGCCTCCGTGGGAGGCCACTGGGGCAGAGGCCACAGGGACAACCCCTCCCTGTGCACAGAACCCCCTGCTGTTATGCCTCCCCTCCCTCCAGGACATGGGCTGCCTGACTTAGGGGCAATTACAGAACAGCCAAGGCTGTTACAAGTGCTTGTTCCCCGGCCCCTGGCAGGAGAGGGGGATGCCATGTCTACAAGACGGATCGGGTCCTTCTCTCTCTCCGGTGGACTTGCCTGGTCCTTTCAGGAGGATCCGGTCAGCGCTGAGCACTGGAACGTCAGATGGGGAAGGTCTGGAACCACCCGGCCTAGCCGTGTCCAATCTAGGGAGACGGGCCTGCAGGAAGTCTTGTGTTCAAACAAACTCCTCTCATAAAAAACATACATAAATAAAGCTCAGGAGAACGCTTTGAAGGTGCTGGTTGGAGGGGCTGGTTGAGGAGAAGAGGAAGGAAAGCAGGAACCCATGGGCCTCGCCCCAAACTCCTCAGGCAGCCCCATGGGGTTCCACGCCACTGCCTTTGAGGAGTGTGGTCTGAGAACCAGCCACCAGACCCCCAGAAGAAGGACGAGGAGCCCGAGGTCCTCCAGCTAGTGCGGGGGCCCCGACTGGCTCACCAACATGGGAGCCAAGGTGAGCACGAGCCCAGCACATTGGCTGCCCCCGTGGTGGACGAGCATCAGCCCCTCCGCCCGCAGACCCCCACCTCCATTCCCAGGTGCTGCCCCGCCTGTCAGGCCACAGGAAGGTGCTGTGACCAAACTCAACCCCAGCACAGTCGGGAAGCCGGTGTGTCGTCAGTGAAGCCATTCCTCCCTCTGACGTGACACCGCTCATCCCTGCCCATGAGTGTCCTCAGCTACAACAGGCATCTGGGACTCGCGTTGACACTGTGTCCACAGTCTCTGGCGGGGGCTGCATGTGCACCGGGAGATGCTTTGTGCCATCCTCCCCTCGTCCTCCGTCCCCTGCTGCTCCTTATTCTCCGTTATCCTGACGGCCGGTCCGCCCAGGCTCCTGCAGCTGCAGGGCTGAGGACCCTGGCTTCCAGCCGCCCCCTTGCCGTCACCCCTCCTCCGCGTTTTGGACTTCCGGAAGGCTCTTCGTCACGTGCAGATTAAAAGGCCAGCACCCCAGCAGGTAGTCAAGAACTTCTAGAACTGGATTTGGCCTTGGAGACCAAAGCTGCTTTTCCTTCCCTGGCATTAATGCTGCCCCTGGTTTCTCCCGAGCAGCCCCCTGCCCCGGGACCTGCCCCCCGGGGGCCCAGCTCCCTGCTCCAGAGCCGCTCGTGGTGGTGCCCCTTGGACCGCAGACCGCTCTGCCTTGTCTCCCAACAGTGAGGGAGCCCGAAACCCTGCCCACATCCAAATTCCAAGTTGGGTCCTGTCAATGGCTCCCAAAGGACAAGAAAGGAATTCTAGCTTGCTCTTGTGACAAGTTCTCTTTTCTGTCCTGGTCGGTCACCTCACAGCCTGGAGACTCCCGGGCCCCCGCCTCCGAACTCAGTCCCCCTCAGATGCCCGCTGATGCCTGGCAGCGCTTCTCCTTCCTCCCAAGCCTGCCCACATCCCGAGCCCGCCCAGCCTGGAGCAGCCACGAACACCCGCCCCAGACCCCCAGGAGGACTGCTAGACCCCAGCCTGCTGGTGGCCCCGCTCTCTGCAGTGGGGAGGGTGGGGGGAATCCCCGGAAACAGTCTTCTGTCACCTCATAGATAATTCTAGTAGGTAAAATTCTCCACCTCGGGACAAGTCTATTGTCTGTAATATTTCAAAATCCCAAACTGCCTTAAGGTCACATGACGGATTCCTGCTCGGATCTTGCGCTCCGAAGCAGGTGACAAGCCCCTGAGGTGAGCAAGATGGTCTCGCTGGTCCCGACCCCTTCACAGCCTCGCCGGCCCCTCCCAGGGGCTCCATCAGCACCCAACAGAGCGGAGGAGGGCAATCTTGGCCACACTCAGGCAGGAGGCTTACCTCCTCTTCACCGTCCCATGCACCCTGATGAGATTTTGCTTCAAATCACATTATGGCAAGGCAGAAATTGTTTCCAGATCACAGAAGGATGCTGGCACAGTTTTGCCATGACCAGAATATGCTTTGTGATTCCTTTCTCTGTGGTATCCTCAGGCCGTCATTAAACACAGAACAGTGGGATGCGGTGTGGCCCCAGACGTCTGCCGCGAATGACACGCAGGAGTGTGAGTGACGCTGGGCGCTGTCAGAGCTCACGACGTCTGCACACGCAGTCCGAGACGGGGTTCTCCAGCAGCACCAGGGACATCTGGAACCGGATGAGTAGGTGCTAAATACCTCACTGTTGGGTGCCTCGTGGGAGACAGGGAGATCGTAACATAGAATTTCCTTCAAGGTTACTGTTGCATTGCATGACCTGAGCTCAACGAATATGCAGACTGATTTATGTTGCAGGAATTTGTAACTATTATAAATTACAACTAGTTTGTAACTATTTAATATCTCAAATTGGTCACCTGCTCACGCTTAGTATTTCAAAATATAGTCTTTCCAATATTCTTTTAAGGGAAGTGGACACTGTACAATTAAATACAACGTGACACAGGGTAATGCTGATGTTTTCTGGGAAAAGTTTCTAAAATGCTATAAAAGGAACGCGGCCTGATTTGGCATAAGACAGCGATAGATCCTTGAAACGATGGTTATCCCGTGTTCTACAGGCAAGTCGACGCATTTCTCTCTGAGTTTCTTGAGGTGAATGAGCGAGGTTGTCCAAATGATTTTGGAAACAATAAATCTGCCAGGAGGCACCAGAATTCCCTTCAATAACATCAAGTGGAGACTTACTGGCCTCGCTCATTTGCTGGGGTCGGCTGGGTTGGGGGGGAGGGTGCGGAGAATCGCATCGTGGAGCAGAGGGTGGAGTTCCAAGCATGCGTCCGGCTCTCAGTGTGTGAACAGGAAACACAGTCTCGCTGCAGCACTGCAAGCCTGACCCTTAGGGCGGGGCAGCGTCCGCCCCTGCAGCAGGGAGTGAGGAGGGGGGAGCTTCATGGAGTGGCTGGAAGGAAGACGCGCGGCTCTGACAACAGGTCTGTAGGACTGGACTGGCCCTCCCTCTTTGTCTTTTTGGTGTAGTAAAACATTTCTCAACTATCCCAGTGTTTGATGAATCTGACCCAAATTCTTTACAAAACAGGGTCCCATCATCTACCCCACTTTCCGGGTGAATGGCAGGCCGGTCCCAGAGCCTCCTTTTTGCTTACGGGGTTGTCTTTGCCACCATAGGTTGGAAACCCCCTGTTGCTTCTCTGTTGACCTGCGGGCTCATCGGAGCCCACTCACCGAAACATTGTGTTTGAGACGCAAACAGAGGCTTCTGTTCAGTTACATCTGCGTCAGGGAAAGCGTATAACAAGACTGGGATTCCACAAAGAATTGCAAACAATTAGGAGAACTCGCCAAGGGCACTTAACTGAGTTGAAAGGAACTGCGGGTACAATGGGAACGTTGGCCCCTGGGTCCAAGGTGCTGTCCTGCATGCACAGCCCATCACTCCCTCCTGCAGGACCGGTGAACCCTAAAACTTCCTGAGAGGTCGTGGGTCTTTTCCAGCATAGACAATGCTGAGGCGAGTCTGCCCAGCCCTTAGGAGGCCTCTCCGCTCTGCAGTCCATCCAATTGCAAAGATTTCCTGCAGGATGTGGTGCATTTCCAGTTTTGACTTCACAAATAGTTCACAGTTGAGAAGGTTTTATATTTTTATTGAGTTCAGATTTTATGGTTTAATTTTCCACCGCCTCCCTCTGCTTCTGGCACGGTCCTCACCCCTAGCTATTTATATCTTCCCAGATGCAGCGAGGACTCAGGAGAAAGTGAAGGGTGTGGCAGACCCCCGTTAGATGCTTTATTACCAGTTCCATCAGAAACACATTTTTTTAAAGATTTTATTTATTTATTTGACAGAGAGAGACACAGTGAGAGAAGGAACACAAGCAGGGGGAGTGGGAGAGGGAGAAGCAGGCTTCCAGCCGAGGGGAGAACCCGATGTGGGGCTTGATCCCAGGACCCTGGGATCATGACCTGAGCCGAAGGCAGACGCTTAACGACTGAGCCACCCAGGCGCCCCCAGAAACACATTTTTAAAAAAGGAAAAAAATGCATTACACGTGCACACTGCTGCCCTTATCTTTTCCATGTAGACAGCTCCTGACCTCAGCTTTATGACTTAGACACAGGACCCTTCGCATGCACGCTGGGCGTCATTACTCAGATGGCCAGTCATCAGTTGGCCTCACAACTCGTGCAGTGTAAGTCTTCAGCCAGCTTGGAATTCATCTGAGTATATCAAGGGACATCAAAACCTGACCTAAGTTACAGCACACACAGTTTCCCCACCTGGTAAGAGATCACACTCAAGAAATAATGCAACTTTGGCGTGGTGTTTTCTCTTAAGTAAGCTGATGCAATTTTCTTTCTTCCCCAGGCAGTCCCCAAACATCTTTTTAAATCTAGCCTATCCGCCAATAGATAGCCAGTTCACTTGCTTCCAAAGGGACCCTCACCCCTGTTTTGAAAGTGAGGACATCTCTCCATCCCTTTTCTCCTGGTATCTCCCTCATTCTCAAGATCTCACTAAGATTTCCTCCAAGACTCTCGCAATCTCATTTCCAAGATCCTTTAGATCATCTGAGTCAGACAGCTCATAGTGTCTTGTGGAAAGTAGGTATTCTCATTTATTTTCTGACTATTTGGGATTTCAGTCCCCACAAGTTTACTCTGTCCTTTCTGTCTGAGCACCATTTTCACATAAAGGAAGTGAAAAATAAAGTACAAACTGAGTCATTCTGGTTTCTTTTCCATCTGTTAACATTATACCATCTGCTCCTTGTTTCTTGCACCAAACAAAATGAAGCAAAACAAAAAGCCCAAGATGATTCTGGACTAAAGCATCATGGCCCTAAAATCAGACAAAAGGAAAGCAACTGAGGGATTTGTGGATTCCTAAAGGCAAAATATAGGCTAGCGTGCTGGCTTAGACAAAGGACAGTCTGCTATTGCTCTCCAGCTCTTTCTCAGACTTGAACCAGGGACCAGGCACTCCCAGGAGCAAATGGAAATGCCCCCCAATGGGCACATTGGCAGGAAACCCAGCCCAGTCACCACACCTTTCTCTGGTAAGAAATGTAAGCTATAAAGTGCTGAGCGGGCAGGAAGTCCTGCTGGGCCCAAGTCTAGGCAAAGCTCTGCTGTATCTGAGTGAAAACCCACTGCCTCCGTGTAATTACTAAAAAGTTCCCTGAAGGGGTAACTGGTCAGCTGATGAGTTAAATAAAAAGGAATTATAAAAATATATATACAATCTCAGGGTACCTGGGTAACTCAGTCAGTGAAGCATCCGACTCTTGATTTCAGCTCAGGTCATGATCTCAGAGTCGTGAGATCGAGCCCCTGCATCACGCGCAGAGCCTACTTAAGATTCTCTCTCTGTCTCCCTTTGCCCGTCCCCCTTCATGTGCTCTTTCTATAAATAAATACGTAAATTTTTAGAATCTTTAAAAAATATATACTCAATCCAAAGGTAGGCCAAAAAGGGGGTGGAGGAGAGCAAATAAGACAAGTAAAAAGCATTAAGAAGAGGACAGATTTAAACCCTGCTCTATCCATAACCATGCAAAGCACAATGGTCTAAATGTTCCAATCAAAGTCAGAGACTATCAGATTAAACCTAGATCAAAACTAGACTAGATTAAAAAGAGTGAAGGCCACCGGTGTCCTGCTGGTCGGAACCTGACTTGGAAGGCGTCTTGACAGCGTCTCACCCAGCAGCACATCCTCTTCCTGCGATGCGGCGTCCACACCTCAGCAGTCCTCCCTGGGACATGAGAACACACGTCCACACAAGTTCTCTGGATAAATATAAAGCAGCTTCATCCATCACCAGCAGAAACTAGAAAACACAGGCATGCCCAAAAGTTGCTGAATGGAAAAACAAATTGTGGCCTTCTTCTCAACACTGTACGGGAAGTCTTTGCCTCTGTGATTAGACAAGAAAAGGATATAAAAGGTATACAACTGGGAAGAAAGAAATAAAGCTTTGTTTTCAGATGTTATGAGCAGCTCTGTAGAAAATCCAAAAGGATCAATAAACTCCTAGAACTAGTCAGGAATCCTAGCAAGTTTGCAGGACACAAAGTCGATACACAAGTCAATCACATTCCTACATTTCAGCAATGAACAGGTGGAATTTGAAATTTAAGACACAGTGCCATTTACATTAACACCCCCAAAATGAAATACTTAGGTAATTCATTGTCACTTAGGTTAAATACATATGTGTGTGTGTATATATATAGAGAGAGAGAGAGAAAGAGAGAGAAGAGAGAGAGAGACAATATCTGTATGAGGAAAACTACAATACTCCAAAGAAATAAGTAAAAAAAAAAAGAAAAAGAAAAATAATTAATTAAATGGAAAGATGTTCTATGTTCATGGAAAGGAAAAGTTAATATCGTCAAGATGTCAGCCCTTCTCATGCTGACCTGTAGGTTCAGGGCAATCCCAATCAAAATCCCACAAGCTGCTTGTGGATATCAACAAGCTAACTCTGACATTTGTATGGAGTGGTGAAGGATTCAGAGTAGCCACACAACGTGGAAGAAGTGGAAGAAAGTGGGAGGACTAGCGCAGCTCGGAGTTAGGACCTCCTATAAAGCTGCGGTGATCGGGACGGTGCGGTGCTGGTAAAGGAAGAGACACACCTATCAATAAACAGAATAGAACCCTGAAATAGACTCACGTAAGTATGGACAACTGATCTGTGACAAAGAACAAAGGCAACAATGGGACACATAATTTTTTCAAGAAACTGTTGGAACAACTGGACATCCACGTGCAAAAAAAAAAAAGAAAAAAGAAAAATGGTCCTAGACACGGGCTTCACACCCTTCACAAACAACAGCAACAACAACAACAACCTCAAAATGGATCACAGACCTACATGTAGAACACAAAACTATACAACCCTTGGAAGATAACATAGTAGAACATGTAGATGACCCTGGTACAGCGATGACTTTGTAGAAAAGACACGGAAAGCGCCATCAAGGAAATAAAGAATGGGCAAGCTGGGCTTGATTAAATTAGAACCTTCTGCTCCCTATGATATAATGTCAAGAGAATGAGAAGACATGCCACAGATTGGGGAAAATATTTGCAAAAGGCACACCTGACAGAGGACTGTTATCCAAAGTATATGAGGAAATCTTCAATTCAACAATAAGAAAACAGAGAAATGAATTTAACAATGGGCCCAAGATCCTAACGTGCACCTCGCTGAAGATAATAAAGATAGAAGAAAAGCATATGAGGAAATGCTTCATATCATGTGCCATTAGGAAAATGTAAATTAAAGCAAAAGTGAGATCCCGCAGCACACCTACGAGAACAGCCAAAACCCAGAACGCCACGACCCCACGTGCTGGTAAGCGTAGGGAGCGGCAGGAGCCCTCACTCATCGCCGGAGGGAATGCAAACGGTGCAGCCCCCTTGGAAGACAGTTTGGTTATTTCTTACAAAACTAAACACACTCTTACCACACCGTCCACCAATTGTACTTTTTGGTACTTACCCAAAGGAGCTGAAAACTTACGTCTACACAAAAACTCGCACATGGATGTCTATCACAGCTTTATTCAATGTGGTCCAAGCTCCGAAGCAATCAAGATTGTCTTCGGCAGGTGAGTGGATAAGGAAGCCAATACGTTCCGACAAGGGAGCGTTCTTGGGTGCTGGAGAGAAACGAGCTGTCGAGCTGTGAAAAGACAGGGAGGAACATTCAGTGCACCTTATGCAGTGGAAGAAGTCAACCCAAAAAGTCTACATTCTGGACGGTTCCAAGCATGTGACGTCCTGGAAAAGACAGGGCTGCGGGGACCATGAAATGGCCGGCGGTTACCTGGAGCGGGTGGGACGGACGGGCAGCACGTGGGGGACCCGGGGCGGCGAGACGCCTCCGAACGCACTGTCGTGGCGGGAAAACATCATCGTACATTCTTCCAAACCCAAAGAATGTACAAGAGTCAACCCTAAGGTCAACCGTGGTCCTTGGGTGGTTGTGATGCATCAGTGGAGGCCCGTCGGCGGGAACAGCGCACTACCCTAGCGGTGACTGTTGCTAGCGGGGGGGCGGCGGTGCCTGGGAGGGGGTAAGCAGCGGGTGGGAAATCGTTACACCTTCCTCTCGACTTTGCTATGGCTTTAAAACTGCTCTGAAAAAATAGTCTTAAAAAATGTAATGTAAACTACCTTTTACTGCCTTGCTGATGTTCAACAAACATCTTTTCTTCCTTCTCCTAATGTCCTCCATAAAGGGGGGGACATGGGAGGGGGAGACGAACCATGAGAGACTGTGGACCCTGAGAAACAAACTGAGGGTTTTGGAGGGGAGGGGGTGGGGGGGTGAGTGAGCCTGGTGGTGGGCATCAAGGAGGACACAGATTGCATGGAGCACTGGGTGTTACACTTACACAAGGAATCACGGACACTACATCAAAAACTAATAATGTCCTGTATGGTGGCTAACATAACATAATTAAAAAAGTCTTTTCTTGACTAGCTGCGTGCTGGTCATTTGAAGGCACTGATCTCTCGGTTAGCGGCACACGCTGCACGTCTCTTGCTTTACCTTCCCACGTGCTACAACCTTCCCGCAGAGAGCTAACCACCGAACTTTTGTCCATGGCTCTTACCACCTGAGCCACCCTGGAGTCCCCTCGGAATGAAAGCTGGGAACAAGAAGCCGTCTTTAATCACTTGAACTCTGTTTCTAGAAATTCTATTCCTGAATGTGTTGCCTGCCATTGGTTTCAGTGTGAAGTCAGGCTCGAGTATTCAAGATGAACGTCCCTTTTGTCCCGCGGTCCCCCTGGAAGCTATGGTTGCTACGAGGCCCGTATCTGGGTACTGGGCGCCGTAGAAGCCGTCAGTCACCTCAGGTGATGCCCGACAACATGCCACGTGCTCGCCTGGGACACTGCCTTCTGCCTTCTCCCGTCCTTCCTTAAAGGACGTATCTACAGAAACACCCCATGAGCTCCAAGAGATAAACAGAGAGGAGGACCTTTAAGGAAGCAAGAAGCAGCTTGTTTTATACACATCAGCTATTCCAAGGCCAAAGCCAAAGGTCGGGCTCGCAGGCTTTTAGAGGGAGAGACAATTTAAATGTCATCTGAGTTCCCAGACTCACGGATAAGCAGAGGGTCTCCAGGAGGCCCCGGAGAGAGGTCAGCGCCTGCCGCTGTCAGACAAAAAGGAAGGTCCTGCCAAAATGGTAGCGTGGTTTAGAGAGAGAATTTCTGGGGGAAGGCGATCTTTTGGGAACACATAGGATATTCCCTATTTTCTCCCCCAAACCAAAAGATTTTTGTATAACTAGTCACTCCTGACTAGAGCAGACATAATCCCCTTCGTGCACAGTCCGTCAGCTCCACATCTGGTCTACCTCAGTTCCCACTTTCATTTCCTAGAAGAAAACCAAGTCCCAGGCGGACCACTGAAGAAGCCCGTCCAATTTCCATCTCTGCTTTCCTTGGACTGAAAAACCCCATGATCCTAACATCAACCCAGTATTGTAGACAAGTGCTTATCAGTAATTCCAGGCGGTTCTCCAAGCAAAAACGAGCCAAAAGAAAGAAAAGGAAAGCCAGCTGTGTACACTGCCCACGGCTGCGGACACACTGTCCTCGGTCGCGAGCGCATCCGAGAACTTGGACGACGGACACTCCCGGCCTTCTCAGTCCGCAGAGATTCCCCCCAGTGAGCGGCTGCTGAGGAAAATGAATCTGTGCATGGCTTGAAGCCGGGAGGAATGCAGCCCTCGCGAGCCCCGGGATGCCCGCAGGAGCCCGTTTTGCCCCGAGACACTGTCACGAAGCTGAGTACTCTTGAAGGAAGTCCACTCCCACCAGGCGCCGAGGGCTGCTTGCCATGGATGGTGGGTCTGCGACATGAGGGGGTGGAAATAGCTGTGCATCCGCGCTCTGGCTGCGGGAAGAGTGAGTCTCCGTGCTCTGCCTCCTGGTTCTCCAAACAGGAGGCGTCCGTCTGTCCCGGGGAGTTCTGTACAGGAGGGTGTGGGGAAATGAGGCCTCATGCCTGCTACATGTTGAAGAAAGTCCAGTCGAGTGTCGATCAGATCCTCACCCCGTTCACGTTTGAAATGAGACTCCTACCGTAGCAGATTCAAATGACCTTTCTTTGTGGGTCACAGACCCGGTCACCAGCCCAGTGGTGATGCCCGTGACACGAGCATTCTTGGAAGAGCAAAGTCACTTCTGTGTGCCTCGTTTCTCCTTTTATAAAATGAGAGCATCGATCCCTACCTTACCGGGTTGGGAAGACTAAGCATGATAACGAACGTAAAGCTTCTGCCTGGTTCCCCAAAGAGTGTGAGGTCGGCAAACCCCGGCTGTAGCGACAGGATGACCGAGCCCCATCGGTAAGAATCAGTTCAGATCCCCATACACAGTCGCAATTATAGGGTGACCCCAAGGTGGCAGAATTACATGGCGGCGCCGTCTCTCGGGGATGGTGAGAGAGTCTGAGTCGTCCGCGGTGGGGGGGTGGACCCCAAGGGAGGCAGTTTACCCAGCACGCTCCAGAGACAGGAAAATACTCGAAAAGTCTGAGCCGTGACTGTGATTTCCAACAATATTTTGGATCAAATAGGCTGAACCTACTTGATAGCGACACCTAGAAATGCTGAATAAAATATGTCAATCATCCTTTTAAATATGTAAGGAGCAAATCCCGCAGAGACCGGAACCTCCCGGAGACCGGAGGGAGGTCCCACGGCAGCCCCAGGGGCACTGCCGGTGCCTGCGACCCAGGCTCTTGGACCCGGAGGTCTCTGGGAGGTTGGGAATTAAAACCAAACCCAACCACAAAGACGGGACCCTCAAAGATTTCCCCTCAGCAAAAGCATACTCTGGGGAAAAAATCCCGTTCTGGCAAAAGGAGATAGCAAATGAGCTTATCTCTTTCTGTGGGCTCTGATATGAGGGAAGAAGGCTTCCAGAAAATTCAGCACCGCAGGCCTGTCTCAGCTGGGACTGGGTTCAGAGTTTCACTACTTGCTTAACGAGGGAAGGTTCCTCATAAAAGGAATGCCAGTGGGTAATGAAAGGGAAATGTGAAAATGGAAAGTCAGCTTTCTGGAACACGGCACTTACAGACTCAAGCCAGGGTTATCCGCTGTGGGTATGACGATCGGCACAAGTCGGAAGGAACCAGGAAGCCACAGAGGAGCAAAGGAGCACCACACATACTCCTTTCTCGCCAGATGCGGCGAGAAGGGGTGAGGGGCCTCGGTGAGCGCTGGGTCCTCCCCCCGCCCCCACCCCCGGGGTCTCTCATTTCCTGGAGGGGGTGTACCTTGGCTGTCTCAGACTTTGCTATTGATTAGGATATTTTATAACTTCGTAAGGAAAGACGTGAAGCTTCAGAAATTGATTCAATGCAAATGATCCTCCCTCATAGCAGTGCAAACAAATCTGGTCTGGTAGAAATATTCAAAAAAGCCTTTCTGGTAAAAAAGATGCTCCTAAACCGTCCAGTTTCGGCACACGACAGGGCTTAACCTGTGCTGCGTCTACTCAGCACTCTCACGACGACGCTGATTCCCTCAGTGGCCATAAATGCTTCCATCTTTTCTAGAACCTTTGAGCAAAGATCGTCACCCTCTTTGTGGCCTTATTAATGAGTTAAACAAATCTCGGTCACTCACCTCCTGTTTGTAAGAGCCGTGTTTTTAATTTTTGGAAAACTTTATCGATAAAGCAGAATTTTACGATGGAAACATCAAACCATCATCATCTTAATCATCTTTTTTTTTTTTTTAAGATTTTATTTATTCATTTGACAGACAGAGACCACAAGTAGGCAGAGAGGCAGGCAGAGAGAGAGGGGGAAGCAGGATCCCCGCTGAGCAGAGAGCCCGATGCGGGGCTCGATCCCAGGACCTTAAAATCACAACCTGAGCTGGAGGAAGACGCTTTAGCCCACGGAGCCCCCCAGGCGCCCCGTCTTAATCTGTCTTAAGTCACTCTGAGCCTCTGGATGACCCAGATGTTTTGTGCCCCCTGATTGGACATGTCCTCAGCAAATATCTGTGTAAATTCCAGCTTGCAAATACAATGGGCACTATGCCAGATTAATCGAGTTTTAAGGCTATAATGATCAGATACAGTTCCTGATTCTGGCCGGGGTCCCAGTTTAAAGACACCAATTGCAAATAACGTTTTGGAACAGTGGGGAAAATTTGAGATGGACGGTGGATATAATAAGATGAAAATGTGATTTTGTGCAAAAGTAGAGATAATTAACCAAGAAAAGTTCTTGTGCACATAATAAACTTGTTACATTTATTATTTTATTTCATTATTTTATTATCTATCATTATATTACCATGACAATTATATTATACATTATAATAAATATATAAAATAATATTATAACCATATGTAATAATACAGATAACATAATAGAATTAATATGTCATATTATAATCAGAGTGACATACAATATAGTAATTAATAGTATAATTATCAATAAACATGATTAGGATCTCAATTTAATAAAAAAGAGAGAGAACGCATATTGGGAATACAGGTTGAGAGATACAAAGGACGATAGAAGGGACACTTGGGGGTCTCAGTTGGTTAAGCATCAGACTCTTTATTTCATCTCAGGTCATGATCTAAAGGTCATGGGATTGAATTCCACCTTGGGCTCTGTGCTCAGTGGGGAGTCTGCTTGGGATTCTCTCTCCCTCTCTCCCTCTGCCCTTCCTCCCCAGGTGCGCTCGCTCGCTCTCTCTCTCTCTCTCAAAGAAATAAATAAACCTCCTTTTTAAAAAAAGGACGTTAAGAGAAGACTGATTCTATATACTGAGATGTTTAGTAAAAGTGATAAACTCAGGGTGGTAGAAATAGAGTATTTCCTTTTTCTTATCTCTTGTCTCTTGTTTTCTAATTTCAAATATGTTTTTACTGTTTTATAATAATAAATGGTTTTTTTTTAAATATTTTATTTATTTATTTATTTGACAGAGATCGCAAGTAGGCAGAGAGGCAGGCAGAGAGAGAAGGGGAAGCAGGCTCCCCCTGAGCAGAGAGCCCAATGTGGGGCTCGATCCCAGGATCCTGAGACCATGACCTGAGCTGAAGGCAGAGGCTTAACCCACTGAGCCACCCAGGCGCCCCTAATAAATGCTTTAAAAATAAATTAAAACATATAAAACCATTGATACTGAAAACTTCCAAGCTGGAAATTTTGTAAGACTTACCCAAGGGTAATAATTCTGGGTCTGTGGCAAAAGCAGTCGCAGGATTTTCTGGGCAGACACATCCTTACCAAACCTGCACAGACTTTCCCAGAAACACCCTCACTTAGAGGGGCTCACGATCCAAAGTCATAAACAGACAAGAGTTTTTTAAAAGTCGAAAAAAATATTAAAGCGGAGAAAGAAAGGAACGTACCTACATCAACCAATAAAGCAGTGGCTGTCTCCTTTGCAACTACGGTTGTCAGAATAATTTAGTAAAAGAAAATACATGAGTGTTATCATGGAATTCTATGTTCCAACAGGTATCTTTCAAGAGTGATAATAAAATAAAGACATACTTAAAAAAAAAAAAAGAAAGAATGAAAGAAAAAAGAGGAGCATTTGGGGTGATGAAAACTGGGAGAACAAATTCTGGAGACTAGTTTGCAGGTGTGAGAGGTGGTGCGGGGCGGGGGAGGGGGGATGAAGAGGGGCTTTGATGGCTCTTAGCTTTGTTAACTTCAAAATGCACATTAATATTTCAAGAGTAAAAATTTGTCTGTTTTTGTAGAAAATACATCTCCAAAGCAGTGCAAAGATTGGAAGAAATATAGAATAGTCAATCAAGCAAATTAGAAAAGAGAGGAAAACATGGGATGAGAGGGAGACAAAAAGCCATGGAGGAATAAATATAAACCAGAAACAAGGGGATAGAAATAAAGCCAAATTTTTAGGAATTAAAAATGTGAATGTTTTACCTTCATCAGTTAAAAGGCAGAGATTCTCACATTGGATTTTTAAAAAAGATTTTATTTATATATTTGACAGAGGGAGAGAGAGCACAATCAGCGGGAGTGGCAGAGGGAGAGGGAGAAGCAGGCTCCCCACGGAGCAGAGAGCCTGACGCGGGCTTCGATCCCAGGACCCTGGGATCATGACCTGAGCTGAAGGCAGACGCTCAACCAACTGAGCCCCCCCAGGCCCCCTCACACTGGAGAATTTAGAAAAGAAGAAGAACAAGAAATATAGCTATATGCAATTTACAGGGGATGCTCAGAGAGTGAGAACACGGGTTGGAAATAATAAAGCTAAAGCAGCAATGGGCCCGTCTAGAATCCCGGTTATTCATATCACGATAGACTACATACTTCTTCTATGTTCTATTACGCATTATTTACATCATTTCCCATCCTTCTCTGTGGGCCTGAAATAATCATGACCAAGGAATCACGATTCTGGAATTGAGCAGGTGCGTTCTACTTAGACAAGTCTGGCCAGCACCGGGGGACCCCAGCACATAGCAGCTCACCCAAAAGCCCCTTTCTGGGGCTCACTGGGCAGGGCACCTTCACCTCCTGAGTGGGACTGTTTATAGAGTGTCCCCAAGTCAGAGTTGAATTGATTCCTTAGTGGGCATCTGCCCTTAGGAACCCTCCCTCCACATAAAAAAAAAGGATCCTCCCTGCATGGCCTTTGCACCGAGCAAGGTTTTCAAAACATCTTCAGATTCCCCTCTCAGCTGTGACCCTAAGAGTAAGAACACAAGTGAGTTAGAGGGGAGTAAGAGTAAGGAAATGAGGAAATGCGAGGAAGAGCCCAGCCAAATAATTCACTCGGTATGCAGACATTTCCAGGAAAAAGTCAAGTTCAGACTCTCACGGCAGATCTTCAGGCCACTTCCCAGGAAAGTCTGTCTGGGGAGGGGTGGGCGCCGGGGTCACGCCCGGGGGAGAGGGACCACACGGGCCCGAGACTCCGCCCGTCCACCCCAGCCAGCCTGCGTATCTCCAACCCTCCGAATCTGTATGCCAACACTGGTCTACCTTGAGCTGAAAGCTGCTTTTTATTTCTTTCTTTTCGAGGCAAAACTGCATTGAGATACAAGCAAAAGCGTTTGTTATTAACCCCCACTGGGCAGTCTCCGTCAATACACGGGGTTACTCTCCCCTTGGGAGCAGATGGAGGGACTTGAATTAGCCTCTGGGGGGGAGGGCTGGGGAACAGGACAATCAAGGGACTTCCTCTGTTCCCAACAAGAGGAAAAAAAAGAAAAATAATAAAGTCACACTTTCTCCCTTTTCTGCAGAAAACATAGATTTGAGACTGGCCTCGTTTCGGTTACTCACGCATCCTGGAAGTCGCGTAGACCCTCCGCGCTCGCTCCCTAGGGCCAGGAGTTCACAAAACCAAACCCAAACCTTCTAAGTGATTTCTTCCTTATTGTGCTGTTATCTTGCGACTAACAGCGGGACAGCAGAGGCTCGGGACACCCGTGCTGAGTGAGACCCACACCTGGCCGGGCGCTGCCAGCCTCTGCCAGCGACACGCTGTCCTCGGGGAGCGCTGTCCTGACGCTACTTGTGACAACGGCGGATGTGTTGGGTCTCTCCTCTATCAACCCTGCTCGCACCTACGCGATCTCCTGTCTGCGACAGTCTTTGGGGTCTTTAGAAAAACAAATTCAATTCAAATTATAAAATAATGTTTACTATAAAAATACATCAAGTACAGAACGTTTAAAAGAATGTGGAAATCACTTGCAATAACATGAACACTAGGTACGTTTCTCTTTTTTTTAGGATTTTATTTATTTATTTGACAGACAGAGATCACAAGCAGGCAGAGAGGCAGGCAGAGAGAGAGGAGGAAGCAGGCTCCCCACTGAGCAGAGAGCCCGATGCGGGGCTCGATCCCAGGACCCTGAGATCATGACCTGAGCCGAAGGCAGAGGCTTAACCCACTGAGCCACCCAGGCGCCCCTCAGATATGTTTCTTATATATAAATCTGGTTCTTAAAACACCTTCAGACTAGTTTTTCTCCTTCACGAAGCTTCACAAAGCTGGTAGACTGCTGGTAGGGGCTCATTCCGCCACCGAGTGTCGCGGCCTTCGGGCGACAGAGGGGCTGCGCAGCCGGCCCTCGGTGAAGGTGGACGTGGCTGGGAGCCAGGCTTGGGTCAGCGAGTTCGAGGGGAGGTGATGTCTGTCGCTTCCAGAGAGAGACCGTTCGAGCCCGAGGGCTGTGACCGCGTTCCTTCCTTCTGCCAGGGGATAGGGAAGTTAAAAAGCTTAATTTGTTAAAATGGGGCAGGGGGAGGACTGTGAATTCCTAAGCTTCCCTTGACCTCTGGCAGGACTTGCTGACGCCCTAAGTAACGTGGCAAGGGGGCGCCCCGGTCAGCCGGGCCCCGCGGTCACCAGACAGATACGTGACACACACGGACGCGCACGGATGTCTCTCAAATAAACAAACCGTTCTAAAAAATAAAGAAAACTTAAAATAAAATTTAGCAGCTGTTTAAAAAACAATAATAACAATTCTCCCTGTTTAACAGGATTCCTCAAATAAACCCTGAATGTTTAACTAGCCCAGCCTCACATTCTTGGGAAGGGCAGGAATAATAATAGTTGTATTTATTTTCTTTTCTTTTTTTTTTTAATAAAAAATAAAACTAAAAAAACCTTAAGCGATCCTGTTTCTCTTCAAAGAGCAAAACAGCTTTGCAGGCAGTCTTTAGGGCCAACTCTAAAGGAGGTCATAAAAAGAAGTTATTCATTCCCCAATACAGCCGGTACCTTTGGGCCTTTGGCCCTTCTGTCACCCCGCCCTGGAGCGCCCTCCCTCTCCACTAGGCACCATCTACACCAGCGAGCTGCCCCCAGCTTCCCCAGACCCTGCTTGGGTCCCTGAGTCCCGGGTGCTGCCCCGCTCTGTCCACTTCATTCTTTAAATCTCACTGCGCTCTTGTACAAGGCATGCTAAGTAATCAAACGAAAGGCTGCCTGACTTAAAGTAGAATTATCTTACGAATTTAACTTATTCCCCAGATTTCCAGTGAAGAAAAGGAGAACATCGTCATTGAGGCTGCATGGGGCTGCGGGGGAGGGGCAGCCCAGGACCGTCGCCTATGCGTGTGCCCCGTGTGTGCCTGGGCACTAGCGCACGCTCCTGAGTGGGCACGACACGTGTGCGCAGCAGCCAGACCCCCTACGGTGCGACTGAAGAGCCGATGGCGGGGGCCAGGCTGCCTTGGGCTCTGGTTCCTGGCACCGTGTCCTGGGAGATAGTCCCACGGTGGCCGCACGGAGGCCGCAGCATCTTGCCGGTGCTCGTTCTGTCTTCCAAGCATGGCACGGACCGACAAGCATGCCATCAGGCGTGCCACGAAGGAGGCAGTTGTGAATCCTTTCCGCAGCCACGGAAGCAGGCAGAGGAGAATTAAAGGGAATCGTGGCTTTTGTGCATTAGGGATGGTCCCCAAAACCAGTGAGGCCTCCACACTGCACGGGAGTGGCACAGTAGAGCCTGCGCACATGTGGAGAATGGACACCGTGGCTGGCCGCGTGGCAGGCACAGCCTTTCCAGGGGCTGTGGCGGCAGGGGGTGGGGGGCACGTCCATAAGTCCCTCCTGGGGTGACAGAGGCAGGTCTTCCTACATGCAAGGCACCTCCCACTTCTAACCAGTCAGAACTTCTCAAACCTTGTTTCAAAGCCCTTGTCAAATGTGGTGAAGGACAAATTTTCTAGGTCATGAGTCCGGAAAAGAACTGTGGAGCGAGTGAGAGGGGGTTTTCCAACATGTTTTTCACTCTTGCAGAAATTAAGGTAAATTCTAAAAAATAAAAAGCATTGAGGTTACAGATTAAGAAAAATACGAGTGTATATTGTCAACAGAAAACTGCAGACTTCTGCTGTTTAGGTGACATCATCTTCCAGCTTGCGTGTGGTGTTTTCTAAGACACCCCCTGACCCCACCCACGTAGGACTTTGCTGCGTCTCGTTTAAGTTCATGACGCTCACACTTCATAACGGCTTTGTATCAGCGGATGCACTTGTGTTAAGTGCAGAATTTGTAAATTTTGGGCAAATTCCTTACCTGGGTAACCCACCACAATCAAGATATTCTGGAAAGTTCCTTGTTCCTCTTTGCCGTTGGGTCTGTACTTCACCACTGGTCTCAAAGCTCTCACCGTAGGTTAGTGTTGCTGCTCTGGAATCATATCACTGGAGCCACACGGTAGACATTCTTTTGGGTCTGCCTCATTTTGTGCAATAAAAACTTCTGAAATTGATTCGTCTTGTGTCTGTCAGGGGTTATGGCCCCTTTATTGCTGAACTCCTTTTCATTGTGTGGGTGTACAATGGCACGTTTGTGTGTTCCTCTGTTCTTGGTCAGTGGGCTGTTTCTAGTTTGGAACTACTATGAATAAAGCTGCTGTTTACATTTGTTTACAAAGTTTATATGGGCATATGTTTTCTTGCCTCTGGGCAACCAGCTGGGAGTGGGATTGCTGTGTGTGTGACTTCATAAATAGCTGATAAACCCTTTCCCAAAGTGGTTGTGAGGTTTTATATGCTCAGTAGGGACATGTGAGTTCCAACTGCCCTTCTTCACCAACATTAGGAATGGCCCACCTTTTTTCTTTTAGTCATTCCAGTGGGTGTGAGGTCGTATTTCACTGTGGTTTTAATTTTCATTTCCCTGATAGTTAGCGATATAAGGTACTTTCATGGGCTTAGGGTCCATTATCATAGACCTTCTTGTGAAGTTTCTGCTCAGGTCTTTCGTCTGTTTATTATAGGGTTGTTCATCTTATTTTATTATTGATTTGTTGGAGTTGTGATTTATTTTGGTCACAAATCCTTTTGTTGGATAGATGTGCTGCCAATGTTTCCTCCAAATCCATAACTTGACTTTTTATCTGAACAGTGCCTTTTGAAGAGTAGGTTTTTAATCTGAATAAAGTCTAACTTTCCAATTCTTTTCTTTTACATTTTGTGAGTTTCGTGTCCTAAGGACATGTCTGCATCTTCAATCTTGCAAAAAAAAAAAAAAATTGTCTTCTTTAAACATTTTACAGTTTTAGCTTTTATATTTAGGATTTTTTCCATTTCAAGTTAATCTTTGTGTTTGGTCTGAGGTGAGGGCCAAGGAGACATGTGAAAATCCTGTTGTTCTAACAAGAGTGGTTGAAAAGCGACTATCCCATCCCCGTTGAAGAACCTGGACACCTTTATTTAAAGTACGTCAACCATACACATGCAGGTGTATTTACTGGAAGAGATCCCATTAATCTATATGGCTCTCTGTATGCTAATAATACCCTATGTGACTACAGATGATGTATAGTCAATCTTGAAATCAGGTAATGCAAGTCCTCCAACTTTGTTCTTTATCAAATTTGTTTTGAGTCTTCTAGGTCCTTTATGGGTTTCTTTAAGTAATATAGAAACAACTCATTAATTTCCACTAAAAATTGCTTGCTGTTGTTTTGATTAAGATTGCATTGGTTACATAGGTAAATCTGAGCAGAACTGACCTCATAACATTATCGGTGCTTTCAATCCATGAATGTTGTACTACCTCTCTATTTATTTAGGCTCTGTAATTTCTGCTAGCAATGTTTTAGGGTTATCAGGGTGCAAGTTGTAAACATCTTTCATTATATTTATTCTGAATTATTTTCTGTTTTTGATGCTGTTACAAAATAGAAATATTTTTGTTTTACTTTCCAATCATCCATGGCAAGTGTACAGAAGTAAATTTTTCTATCTTGGTCTTGTGTTCTATGACATTATTAATTTCATTTACTAATTCTAATAGATTTTGTGTCTATGGATTCATTGGGCTTTTTATGTATAGGATCATGTTATCTGAGAAAAAGACACAATTTTATTTATATGTATGTGTGTCATTTCTTGACTTTTGCATTGACTAATATTTCCAGGATCATATTAAATAGAGGTGGTAAGGACAAACATTCTTGCCTTTTTCCAGTCTTTGTGAAAAAACACTGAATCTTTTACCATTAAAAGGATGTTCAGTGTGGATGTTCTTTAATAGGTTGGAGATGTTTCATTTATTTTTAGTTCATTCAGAGTTTTTGTCATGCATGGATGTTGAAGGGTTACAAATGTCTTTCTTGTATCTATTGAGATACATATATGATTTTTCTCCTTTATCTTATTAAATAGTGAATTACATTGTTTAAATTTTTTGTTGAGGTGTAGCTTACATATAGTAAAACTCACTTTGTTTTTGGTATAAAGTTCTATGATTTTGACACACACAGATTTTAACTACTACCACAATCAAGATAGAACAGTTACATCCCCCCAAAGAAATGCCGTCCTACACCTTAGTAATCAGTGCCTTCCCCCACCTGCTGCCTCTAGCAACCACTCATCTGTGTTTTCTTCTTGAACTTTTCCATTTTCTGTCTATCCTACTTATACAATCATACTGTGCAAAGGGTTTGGCTATGGTGACTTAACACAATGCATATTGAAATGTATATTGCTGTGCACATTCCTATCATTGCTAAGCAGTATTCCATTTTCATGGAGATACCAAGTTTGTTTATCATTAACTAGTTGGGGTCATTTTGTTTGTTTCCAGTTCACTAACTGATTTTCGAATGTTAAATCAGTCTTGAATTTCTGGGATTAATTCCGTTTGGACATGATGCATTATCCTTTTTATATACTGCTGAGTTTTATTATCTAATATTTTCTAAATATTTTTATAAGTATGTTCACGAGGAATATGTTCTCGTGACTTTCTCAGATGGTGATCAGTGTCATGCTGACCTCATCAAATGATTTGGAAATGCTTCTTCTTCTTTTTCTTAAATTGATTGTGGAATTGATTTTACTTTTCCTCAGAAATCTGATGGTATTATGAGGAATAAAGTGAAGCCACCTTGGCCTGGAGTTTTCTTTGTGAAACGCTTTATCATTATGAGCTTCATTTATTTAATGAAATATTTACTATTTAGGGTTTTTAAAATCTTTTCTTGACTTAGTTTTGGATAAGGAACTTATCCATTTTTTATATTATTATCGTGGTAAAAAAGACAACATTACGTTTCCCATCTTAACCATTTTAAGCACGCAGTTCAATGATGACAATTATATTCACATGGTTGTACCGCAGATCTCTAGAACCTTTTCATCTTGTAACACTGAAACTCTGTGCCAGTTAAACACTAATTTGCCTCCTTTCTCCTGGTCCCCAGCCCCTCATGGCCTCCTTTCTCCTGGTCCCCAGCCCCTCATGACCACCTTTCTCCTTTCAGTTTCTCTAATTTTGACTCCTTTAGATATTTCATATGCATTAGAACCATATAGTATTTGTTCTTTTTTTTTTTTAAGATTTTATTTATTTATTTGTCAGAGAGAGAGAGAGCGAGAGCGAGCACAGGCAGGCAGAGGCAGAGAGAGAAGCAGGCTCCCGCCGAGCAAGGAGCCCAATGCGGGACTCGATCCCAGGACGCCGGGATCATGACCTGAGCCGAAGGCAGCCGCTTAACCGACTGAGCCACCCAGGCGCCCCGTATTTGTTCTTTTCTAACTGGCTCATTTGGCTTAGTGTCATGTCCTCCAAGTTGATCTGGGTCATAGCACGTGATGGAATGTCCTTTTTTTTAAGGCTGAATAATATTCAGCTGTGTTGTGTGTGTATGTGTATTTCTATACATATGTCACATTTTGTTTCTCCATTTATCAGGTGATGAACACCTCTATTCCTCCTACCTCTTGGCTATTATGAATAATGTCCTGATAACATGGGTATGCAAATATCGTTCCAAGATCCTGTTTTAAATTCTTTTGAATACAGATTCAAAAGTGGGATTTCCATTATAGTAATTCCATTTTTAATATTTTAAGAAACCTCAAAACTGTTTTCCATAATGGCTGCACCATTTTCCGTGTTGCAGTGCAGAGGTCCCCAACTTCTCCACATCCTCTTCAACATATACTATTTTCTGTCCTTTGCTAGAAGCTACGTCTTCGGCGTGGATTTGCATTTCCCGGGTAATTAGTGATGTTCAGCATCTTCGCCTGTGCTTATTGGGTATTTGCAGATCTTCTTTGGAGAAATGTCTACTCAAGTACTTTGCTCATTTTTTAATTGGGTCATTTTGTTGTTGTTAAATTGTAAACACAAATGGTGGCGGCAAATGAGACTTTTATGAATGAAACTTTGACTACAGTTATATAAATGATAAAAGACCAAGAATGTAGCATTCCCTCATTCTTTATTTCATTTATCACTCACTTAGTCACTGAATTATTCAGTGACTTTGTACTAATGACGTGTTCACGGAGACCCTCCTATGAGCAGAAATGATCGTGGATGTTATTGATGGTAAACGAGACTGATATGATCCTTCAAAGCACTTGTTTAGAATCGAGGAAGAGAAAAAAGAAAAGAAAAAGGAAGTTCTCTTTTCCTATCCCAGATCCCAGATCTGAATATTGGATTCCCTCTTGCTGTAACACCTTAGGCCAATCCTTCCGTGTAGCTTTTCTTCCAAAGCTTTGCCAGGTGACGCCCATATACGTGGGGTCCCACGCAGCCTTGTTCCTGCAGGGAGTTCCGATTTTAAAAAATTCACCCTACAGCCTTGAAGATGTTTACCTAATTACCGTACCCTGCTTTCAAGGATTCACACTATGGCAACCATAAACACATCTGACACCCTCTTTCCTTTGCAGAATTCCCAAACTTCAGAGATGTTCTCCTCTTATACTGAATTCTCCTTGGAACTCCACACCGTCTAGCCTCCTGGACACATAACTAAAGGGACTTCTGACCTTCTCTGTCTACCGACCCAAGATGGCTGAAGGACCACGCAGCTCAGTGCCCCCAAACCTCCTGAAATCCCACGAAAGTAAGCACAGAGAGGCACTTAGATCTATAATTGTTCTCCTGTTCTGACACTTTTCCTCATATTCACTGAGGATTTAGTACTCAGACTCCCCACCGCAGTGCAAACAGATATAAAACAGATGTAAATACAGTCAGCCATACTGGAAAGATAATTTTTCCAGAACAAATCTGAGTTCTAGCATTCCCTTGCACTATAACCCAGGCAAGTGACTCCATCTGCCTGAGCCTTTGACCGAAATAGTAGTATCTCGGCCCAAGAGTAGTTTGGGACATGAGCCGATGTACAGATCCGCAAATCACAGGCACTCGGAAGTATCGACTTCACTCTTCAGGCAAGAGGTGATCTTTGCGGGCCTTAGCATCCTGGCGTGTGAAATGAAAACCGTAATGACTTCTGCGAAGGTGAAGGGCATGTCCTGGTTGGCGCATTATGGGCTTGCAGGGGCTGGATGCATGTTAAACAGCACCTTGAACTGGCAATGCTTTGCGAGAAGACCAAACGGGACATTAGCTTCCCCATCCTGCTGTTCCTTTCCTCAGGGGGACTGTCACTCCTGCTCCTGATGGAAACTCAGACAAGCTCCTGGGTTCTCTGTCCACTCTTGAGTAAGCAGACAGTCCTGAAGTAGCTTTAAATCACCACTTTCTCCCCCCAGAAAGGCCGACGTCCAATCTAAGATCTTCATCCCACCTAACCCTCTCCTCCCCAGATCCGTCTGGAACCCTGCGCCCAGACAGCGTGCGTCATGGGGACATGTATACATACACATACTTCTTTTCCTTCAAAAATATCAGCAAAATATCATCTTGCTGGGAATAGTAAACCTGGAAAATCCAGAGGTTTAAATGGCTGGCAACATTTCTATTTGTTTTCACAGTTTCGTGTGTGGATTTTATTTATTTTTTTTTTAAAGATTTTTCTTTAAATTTTTATTTATTAGACAGACAGAGATCACAAGTAGACAGAGAGGCAGGCAGAGAGAGAGGGAAACAGGCTCCCTGCTGAGCAGAAAGCCGGATGCGGGGCTCGATCCCAGGACCCCAGGATCATGACCTGAGCTGAAGGCAGAGGCTTTAACCCACTGAGCCACCCAGGCGCCCTTCATGTGTGGATTTTAATACATAGGTACAGGCCTGAAAACGCTGTAGTAGAGGAGCCGCTTTGTGGCCGTTGGAGAAACGCACAGATCTGGGGCTTCTTCCTAGGAAGCCCTGCCCCGTGCGGGTCTCCGAGGACAGAGCACGATTCCTGACAAGAGCACGCGGTGCGCTCGCCACTGAGCTTCTGTCCGCGTGGTCCCATCCCCAGAGAGGCAAGGGCACCCGCAATCACAGTGCGTGGATCGCTATAAGTGGAAGGACCTCACCGTCCTTCAAGACAACCCCTTCATTTCACAGACAAGACTGGGGTGATTCCTCTGGGGTCCCCCGTGAAACCCGTCGGTCTGGGGGGAGAAGTCTGTATTGAGGCTCCACACCCAGCAGGCCGAGGGGTCTTCCAAATCCGTACTCTAAGTCAGTAAGAACGAAATGAGGTCGGGAGTGCTTATCTGCTGCAGGTTTGCACACGTCCCATGACCAAGTTTTAGGGTCGTAAGGCTTTCTCCCAGGAATACAGATAAGTTAGGGTCAATCTATGCCGTTAGGAGCCCATGATCTTGACAGGTAGAAATGATGAATCAAAGGGAAACTAATGTCACCTTGATTCCAAAAAGCCCGTGGATGACGATAGGGGAGGGAAGATCAAATTAACAGCCACAAACGTGCAGACCGAAGATGGCTGGCAGGACCCGAGGTCCGCGTCTGTCCTCGCCGGCATGTGGCTCTCAGAAGGAAGGCAGCTTCCTGGTCCAACCCCGGAAATTAGGGTTACGGGACAAGAGCAGCCATTGCCTCCTCCTTCTGATCATGAGGCACGAGGCATTTCCTGCTAGTTCTAGGTCCTGGTTCAGCCTCCGACTGGGGCAGCCCTCGAGGGGCTGCGAGCAGGCCTGGTAAAGCGTGGACATGTTCAAGGACGAAGGTGGGGAGACGGGTCGCTTGGCCTGCTGCGCGGCTCCATCCCCGCTTCTGGGGGCAGCTGTGTGCAGAGGGCGTGCACTAGGGGGTGTGGAGCACAAGTCCAGCCACAGTGGGCACAAGTGGATACAACGGAGCAATTACCCCAACACTTTTGTGCATGTATTTTTGGGGTGTCTTCATGCATTTCAAATTTCAGAAAGTGCAAAGGCTAAAGAAAGTCCCCGTGCATCCAGGCACAAGAATGACCCATCTCTGGCCTCACCTGGTCAGAGAGAAGATGCCTCTAGCCTGTAGAAGTTGCCCTGATGGGAAAAGGGTTGATGCCAGTGGAAGGAGCACATCGTCCATCGGCGGTGGGACTCCCCTCGCAGGAACAGTGGGGGCTTCAGACAAAAACAGACAGAATCATAGCCGCGTCGCGGTCCCTTGCAGACCCGGGGCTCTGTAGCCATGCTTCGCAGAGGCTCCAGAGCCACAGCTGCAGACTCTGGGCCCCTCAGTGCTCGCTTCCCTTCCAGCTCGCATGTCCCTTCCAGCTTGCATCTCTGGGTGGCCTCTCCCGGAGCCTCTGCCCCCTTCCCTGTTCCTCCGTCATCGGGGAGCCTCCCCCCGCAGCATCCTCCCCGGCTGCCCCATCTCACCGCTGCAGGCCGGCAGGGCAAGGGAGGCCAGAAGCTGCGGTGCATCCTGACGCAGCCTGTGAGCCGGTTCCCTCCAGAGAGGCTGCGGGACATCGAGGGTCCCTCCAGCATTCCTGCAGCGCCACGGGACGAGCACGTGCTGCCTACCTCCTGGGGTAGCCCTCTCATGCCAGAGGAGGCAACAGAGGTCCCTTCTCCCCTCCTCCCCCACCCCTTCCCTCACCCTTCCTTCTGGCTCTGGCCCTCCCTCTGGCCCTCTCCCTCTCCCACCCTCCCCCTCCACTCCCTCCCTCTCCCCCTTCCTCACACCTCCCACCCTCTCCTTCCCCCTCCCTCCCCACCCCTCCCCACTATGTGAGTTCACAGCAAGCCAGGAAGCAGGCCCCCACCCGTCACCCGCTCTGCCCGCACCCCGAGCTCAGACTTCGGGCCCCGGAGCATGGACTGGCTGAGACACGTGATCAACTGATCACACTGCGCCACCCCCCATAAGAGCCACAACGACGCGGGT